>JALIZH010011620.1:0-5000 GCA_030522465.1 Rhipicephalus appendiculatus | reverse complement strand
ACCGCACTTGCATGGTACCCACTACGCCATAAATCATAATTTTTGTGTAGTGGGGAAGCGTCTGCTATGCCATTATTCGTCATTCTTCAGAAAAGCGCGGTACCCGCTACACTCTTGTAACGCATTATGTGCACTTTGTTGATGCTGTGGCTGACGACGATGAAGAATTTTGCCTGAGGCTTTTGTAATGGGTTGGAGCATTGAACGACCCACTCGTTACGCAATTCGATTTGTGTGACGCCTGGTTCTTACTTTACTGTTCTAAAACGCTTAACAACACACGTTAACGCGATTCCTTACCCGACATGAAGCCTGCATAGGGTCAGTTTGCACCGCAGTTACAAGCAGCGGCGTAGCTCAGTGGTAGAGTGCTGGGGTGCCACGCAGAAGACCCGGGTTCGATTCCCAATCGGTATAAGGTGTTTTTTATTCATTTAGTTTTTTTTTCTTATTTCGTGCGATATTGGTTACGGACACCGGCGGCGGTGGCGGAGGCGGACAACTACGGCGCAGAAACGACGCTTGTTGTGATCTCATAACAGCTTTCGCTGTAAAACGAGCGGTTAATAGGCTTGCTCAGTGAATTTCAAGGGATAAAAGCTGGACTGTTAAGGCTTCGTTCGCCAGCTAACTCACTCACTCACTCACTCACCACCACCACCACCACCACCACCACCACCACCACTCACTCACTCACTCACTCACTCACTCACTCACTCACTCACTCACTCACTCACTCACTCACTCACTCACTCACTCACTCACTCAATCAATCAATCAATCAATCAATCAATCAATCAATCAATCAATCAATCAATCAATCAATAAATCAATCAATCAATCAATCGACTCAAGAACTAATCAGTTGTTGAGTCGAACTTTAGTTACCTACACGCTCATTTTTAACACCATATGCGCAACTTTACTGTGCATAAGGCGCGCATAAGAAAATTGCCGTTCCCCGCCAGCACAAATAAACTACACAGCGTCATCCCCGACTGCGCTTTTACTTCTCCTTGTGTTTTCTGCGCACAGGGCAGAGCACATTGTGCTCAAGTGTTTCCTCCGAGCTATATTTCAGCTTTGAAATTTATGAAGCGAAGGTCTTGAAACATGATTTCTCTCTAATGCCAGGCCACCGAAATTAGGTTCACTGACACGGCGCAACTGAAGCAAACGCATTTGTGAAAAAGAAAAAGAAGTCTAGACAAAGGAGGAAGAACGCAACCGCTTACTGTTTTCTCCCGAACGTGTATTTCAACGTTCGTTTTCTAGCCTTCTGCATTCATATTCAAGCCCCAGAGGCTCCCTCCGGGGCGCTTCCAGGCCAATCCCCGTTCGCACCGTGCTTTATTAAGCGTGCATGGTGCACATGTTTCTCGTTTGACTCTTACATAGACGCGAACCCCAATTTTGAATAACAAGAACTCAAGGGCAGGAGCGCGAAAGAGCCATTCCTGTCGGGGCGCCGTTCGTGCATGCTTTTGGCAATCCCGAAATCGGGCGAATTGGAAACCAATCTTCGAAACAAGGGACGCCCTGTGTATGTGAAGCAGCGCTACAAGCCATCGTCTCTTCCGCGAAGCGCTCGGTTGAATCTAGGGTCGATATATTTAAAATTAGCCAGGGGAGCGAATGCACACGTTTCAGTTTTGCGACGAGAGTCAACCTCGCGTGCGAAGAGCAACAACTCGCCCTTTCTAGCATTCGTTGTCCCAAAGATCGTATTGTTCTTAGATTTGTACTTTGGACCACCGCTCGCTGTGTAGTACGTTGTGCGTGGAGAATATAACTTATGAGTTGTCGTAAAATGTCGAGGGGGCGTCAGTGATAATAATCTCGATTGTGTAGTGAGTCGTGACTGAGAGAGAGGGAATGATAACGTCGCCTGCTTGAATTGTTCGTGCTTCTTGTAGCAGACGACGGCAGACGGTCGGCGGTTCCTATCAAACATGTACTTTCCACTCCAAAGGACATTACGCTTCTGCGTGTCTTGAAATTTGCATATTTGACCTAGGTGCGTGTCCTGCACGTTGTGCGCTATAGGCTCAGAGGTTCGAAGCTGAGCGAACCAACCGTAATGAGACAGCAAAGAAATGAGCTCGGAATTCGATAAGGCTAATACATCGAAAGAAGGGCATTGATTGAAAAAAATTATAATTTTTTTTCCCTGAAACGGAACTTTTCAGTGAGGCTTACGATTAAGGTATGGAATATTAATTTAGATATGTTACTTACAGAGGAAATCCCATCAGACTCGCGAAATGTAAGCTCCTCCATTCATTTGATGTTAAGAAGCGGCGGTATATCTTTCCCGTGGTTTTTCATAACATGATAACGTATTGTCTTTCTTGGAACTTACCAGCGGTACTGCTTTGCAAGGTGGCTCAAGCACAAAGCTTCCTTCATAACCCCCTGTCACATTTACTGTTCAAGGTATATTGGAATGGGCGGTTTGATAAGCTTGAAAATAAAAGCTGAAAAATATTTCGGAGCGTACTTATAATGGTGATATTACCAGGGCGAATGACGACTGCATTTATGCCTTCGTACGTATAATCGTTTAATTATACAATACACTCCGCAAGAAATAAGACGCCATTATTTAATACTAGACAAGGATCGTTCTCGTTAACAGCGTCTTATAAATGTCACGCTACTTTTATCGCAAAAGGGGGGGACATATTCAGCGCACGTACTTTTCTTTTTTTTTCTTTTTTTTTTTTTTTTTTTTTTTTTTTTTTTTTTTTTTTACAAAGAAACGTTAGTTAACTGCATATACAGGAACGCCACAATTCTAAATCAATCGCGACATAGAATGATACTAGAAGAATTGTGGCCCGTGAACAAAAGACTAAGAACGTGAGCGCTGAACTCATCACAATACATTGGGATTTCTTCTGTGACAACGCGGAGTTTCTGACAGTTCCATTCAAGCTTGGTTGCTCACGTGTGCAAGGCAACGTAGGCTCACTTCCGATCGCGGTTCTCTTAACTTCCTCTCATTGTGGCCAGGAAGTTGGCTCGTTCAGACCGGAAGTATGGTGTCCGAAGGTATTGACTTCTTCCGGATACCTACTGTGACGTGGAAAGTGACCTTACCGTGCTCGAGACCTGCCACACAATCTCCAAAGCAAATGTCAGTGATGATAACGTTTTGCGCGATACAATGACGTTGGATCGTATTTTTACGTGCGCACTCTTGGCAGTTTTCCTCACGACGATACTTTGTGTCAGTGTCCGTCTGGTGACTCGTCTACTTTTTCGGCGCTAGCTTCTAGTAACATTATGTTCCTTGCTCGGCGACTTCCGGTATGCTTTTTGTCGTTGTGAAGTAGAGTTTTCTGGCTGCGTTCGGAAACCCCGAAACTGTTATGAAGAGGAGGTATCGGTTCGCGTTAAGAGTTGTGTTGGATACATATGAAATCATAACGTATGTAAAAACACAATACGGGCAGATGCATCATGAGCGCCCTGGTTAGAACACGAAAAAAAGAATTTGAAATTCACTATCAAAAAGTACTTCAGCATCATTACCGCTTCACTGTTCAGTAAGTACGAGCATATACTATATTACGAAATAAAAAAGAACGACGGTGATGGACATGTACAAGGAAAATTGCCTGCTAGCACTCGAACGGCAGATACACTTCGAAATAATCTTCAGCTATTGCTTTCACAACTCCATGGTGAGGACGAATGTGTTTCGCGGTCGTAAAAGACTGGAATTGTTTGCACACTGTTCTCAGCGCGGGAACGTTAGGAACGCTCCCCCACGAGCTGCTGCCGACATTGATGGGAGAGCGGGATCATGCAGTTCACGGATCACCTCAGCCGTATGGCGGTCGCAATTGTCATCCCGCATCGCTTGAAAAATGGCGTCCATAAGATCACAAGACGGTAACCCATCGCTTCTAGGTGCCGCTCTGCCAGTTGGGAAAAGAAAAAAAATGTGCTAGGCGCAAGCAAGCAAGCGAGAGTGAGAGTACTGATAGCTCGATTGAACAAATAGGCTTAGTACCGACTCAATCGCCGGATGGTTTCGGGGAATGTGAAGCGAAAATGTAGAAAAGGAACGAAACTATCGGACATTGCGGCTTTGGGGACGGGGCCAGACGGCAGAAGCTGTGCGCATGGAGGGTGCAGGAATGTGCTAAAAATAATAATAATAAAAAAAAATTGGCCGCGTATCTGCGTGCTTCGCTGCAAATGTCGTCGAAAGACGATAGTCTAGTGCCGACTGCACTGCATGAGCGGCATGAGTACCACAATTTAATAGCTGGGCTAGCCGCTGGGCTCGTTTTTCGGACGTTTTCCGGGCGCGCTTAGACGGACGCCGGCGTTTCTCCGCTGAAATTTGGTCGTCGGTCTCTTCTCTGCGTTCTCTGATCATGTCTTGTAGAGTGGGTCGTATTTCATCAAGCGGCCATATATGTTTTGCCTTGCCTGAGACAGCGCTCTTCTACGATGAATCAGCCGCATCTGGCTGGCATTGATAAAACAGAAGAGGACGCCATCTACAGCGCTACCGGGGAACATCGGCTTGTGTTGATGTTCCCCGGTAGCGCTGTAGATGGCGCTACCGTGTAGACCACAGCCAGCCACAGCGTCGAAGTTAAATCACTGGGCGGAGACTTGTTTTGTACACAGCAGCGCCGCGTAATAAACACTAGGATCTTTATAATTACGTATCTATAGATTTTGTTTTAAAGGAACACTGTGAATAGTACTAAGGTATTGATGTTGTGCCTCAGGTATGCGTAATATTTGATTTTTAATTGCCCACGCTCACCCGTATGAACACTTGCTTCTTGGTCAAGATTGGAGGTCGTAAGGCAGGTGGTTAAAGTTTGGCCAGCTAGCTGAATCGTGTGACGTGCCGACAAACAGACAAACAGACAGACAGACAGACAGACGGACAGACAGACAGACCAAAATTTTTCCGTTTAGGTATCCCAAGAAAGACTTTCGTCTTTAAAAAACTCTCTTGAAAATGTGCT
>JALIZH010011618.1:0-60534 GCA_030522465.1 Rhipicephalus appendiculatus | reverse complement strand
GACATAAAGTACGACCGGTGATAGCAAGGTGAAAAAAGCCGGCAGATCCCACGCACTGTGGGAATCGATCTAATGCGAAGCCACCAGGAAGGAGCAAATCATGCTTTAGATAACTTGCATGTCATGTTTTATATGTTAGGACCTGTCATTTATGTTCATGATACAGTCATGGCACTCAATACCAAATTTGGTGTATCTCAAGCTAACGAAACGGCCGCGAGCACGCCAGCGAGCGTGGCATGCAAGTCATGTCGCACATGACAAGTCATGATTTCCATATTACGACTTGTCATTTATGTTCCTCATACAGTCATGTCACTCAATACCAAATTTGGTGTATCTCAAGCTAACGAAACGGCCGCGAGCACGCCATGAGCGTGGCATGCAAGTCATGTCGCTCATGACATGTCATGATTTCCATATTGCCACTTGTCATTTATGTTCCTCATACAGTCACGTCATTCAATCCCAAATTTGGTGTATATCAAGCTAACAAGACGGCCGCGAGCACGCCATGAGCGTGGCATGCAAGTCATGTCGCTCATGACATGTCATGATTTCCATACTGCCACTTGTCATTTATGATCGTCATACAGTCACGTCACTCAATCCCAAATTTGGTGTATATCAAGCTAACGAAACGGCCGCGAGCGCGCCATGAGCGTGGCATGTAAATCAAATCATGTTGTTCATGACATGCACGTCATTATTTGCATATTACCACCTGTCATTTATGTTCGTCATACAGTCACGTCACTCAATCCCAAATTTGCTGTATATCAAGCTAACGAAACGGCCGCGAACGCGCCATGAGCGTGGCATGTAAATCATACTTTTCATGACAAGTTAGTCAAGATTTTCATGGTATGACCAGCCATTTATGTTCCTCATACAGTCATGTTATGACTAGAGGCCGGATTTTTAGGCACTTAAAAAGCGCGTTTTAGGCGCCAAAAACAGGCAGGCAAAACTCAGTTTCAGGCTTCCAAAATCGTAAATATAAGCACAATAAACTTTTACATAAATTCACAATATTTGATACAAAAACGTACGCGACCTGTATTTACGACAGAAAAGCAAGAAATGCTATTGTTCACGATGACACAAAGGCGCCAACAGTTGAACACAGCCACGCACTTGTCCTTTTTGCCGCACGGTTCGTAGAACACAGTCTCTCCTTTTATTCTCTATCATGGTGAGTAAAGTGTCCACCGTGGAATCGACACAGTCATGGATCTCTTTATTTTCGGCATGCACAGAAACAGGTAGTTAGAGCGCTAAAAACCCCAGAAGGCAGGGATGCCTCGTATTGGCCGGGTCTAATCGCGTAGGGTCAGTTGCTACACTATCGACGAACACCTATAAAGGGCCACCCACCAGGTCTGAGCATTTTGAACTGAAAAGTGTTTTGCATGAACTGGGCGCTCACGATCAAGTCTGCCGAGATTTGCAACATTACGCGCCGCGGAAAAATGTGAAATTTTAAAATGAACACCGCTTGCCCTTCTCGCAGGCGCGCGACCCAAGATGAAGGGGTCGACGTACAACAAGGAATGCTCCTGCGTAGTTATCTGAGCTCTAACGTCGCTCCTCTACGTAGACATTAGTGCTTGAGATCGCTCGCAGTAGCACGTGACACTGCGAGAATTATTCGAGGCGACATGTGTAATTTCTGTGATATGTTGCTTAAATAGATGAATGAAGAAAGTTGAGAGAAGTAAAAAAAACACAAGCGGAATGTGTTTGCATTTTTGTTTTTTATTTCTTACTTCGAATCGCAGCGAGATGTGAGACTAATCTGCCTCCATTTCGTATGCGTTCGTGTTTTCACCATTCCCGCGTCGCGCCGGCACCAGCCCTAACAACGCTTGGCGCGATTTTGGTGAATTGTCCCTAACAACAGTTCCAGCTGTACGACGCGGTGTGTCGCGGTAAGGATACGTGATTCGTGCCAGCCTCTCCAAACGTGCGCTCACTGAGATCCATCCCAAAGAAAGTGGCAGGACACTACAGAGAACACCGAAACGACACAACACCGCTCACGTGCACGACCTGGCTCAGGCACGTCATGCGCACGTGACCTTGCGTGAGCATGACGCCTCCACGCATAATGGTTTCGCGGCTCGTAATGAACCAACTTAAAAATTGTTGTGGTCCAACGCTCTTCATTTGGCACGCATCAACAAACAAAACCAAACCCGCGTGCACATCACATTTTTTCGTACTTTTGATCTACACTCTCCTTTCCCCTGACAGCACTCCATGGTTTCGCATTCGTCCGTCACCTTCCCGCGGCTGCACAGAGGCACCTCCTATTTCTTGCCCACTGCCACACCCATGTCTTCAAGGTGGTTCACTTCCTTGAGGACACTGGAATGGACAAACGGCTCTAGAAGCCAACCGCCGCGTCCTCGACCATGGACGCCACTCTCCCTTCTTCTCATCTCCTCTTCCTATGTTTATTTCTCTCTCCTCATTCTATAGTAGACGTTGACTTGCGCCCATTTAGGGTTGCAGAAACAGCGTCTTTTCCTCTCCTGAACCTCTCCTTTAGCCGCTCGCGACATCTCAGCGCGTTGGCGTAAGATGGCCGGCGCGTCCCATTGTACGGCTGCTAGCGGTTGTTTTCCGGAAATTGGTTGAACTAGAAGGCTAGTTTGAACCCCCTAGTATATCTAAAGGTCAATGTTGCCTGGTAACATGAATAATGGGCTCAAACTGCACTCGAAAGTGAAATATGGGGGTTAAATAGTGCTCATATAGGCACCCATTTGGGAAATAGGCATTTATAGGCACTTATAGGCGTTTAGGCACGATCGCCAAAAAATAGGCTTTTATAGGCACTATAAAAACACTATAAAAGCCCTTCTTAACCTCTAATTCGTGCTCATATATCAATGTGGCATGATAGAAACTCAAGAAACAAAATAGGCATTTGCCTATAATCCGGTCTCTAGTTATGACATACCAAATTTGGTATAAATCCCATTAACGATACGGCCAGGAGAGCACAAAGTCGTAGGCGGCTAGATAGATAGCTAGATAGATAGATACGCTCAAAGTCGCCGAAGTTCGCTAAGAAATGCTTCGCATTTAAAAGAAAAGGTATTTTAAATGTAGCAAAATAAGAACAAAAGAGCGCTATACAAAAGACGTTGTTAAGTAGGTGCTACGTAACCAACCAATCTAAACGATATATTGCGAGTTGCTAGTCAAAGAAGGGAAACTAAACAAGGTGATACGGGTTACACAGATAGGCAACTCAATCTTCCTACGTTTTCATTCATACCCGACGCGATGGTGTCAAACTTATAGATGAGGAAGGATTCACGGGCTTCTCTATCATAATTTGTGGGGAAACCAGATTCGAGTAGTGTGACTTTTAGTTTTTCAAAAGAGTGGTTTGGGAGGTGCACGTGTCTTGAGATGGGAAGGTTCGGCAAGGTGTTAGCATGAGATTTGTGATTGTTGAAACGCAGTCGAAAGGTCCTTCTGTTTGCCCAATGTACTGTTTCTTGCATAGCACGCATTCGATCATGTATATTACGTTCTTAGTGTCGCAGTCGAAATTGCCTTTGATTTTTAAAGAAAAGTTAGAAGCTGTACTAGTGACTTGTCGCGATGTGCGCATGTACGGGCATACTTTGCAACGTGGCTTTCGGCAAGGGTGGCATCCGATCGTATCAGGACAGTCTGTTTTCGATGATGACGATGAGAGTATGTCTTGAATATTTTTAGCCTTGCGATACACTGCTTTAGGTGGTTCTACAAAAAATGATTCTCAGGCGTTCGCTTTGCATTAAAATATTATGGTGCTTCCTTAGCACATCAGAAACACGCGGAACTGACGCAGAATGGGTGAGGACAAGGTTTGTTTGTGGTGACGGGGTTGATTTCTTAGCAGTGCACAGCAGCGTTCTACGATCATGCACATCAGCACGTTTTATTGCGTCGTCAATTAATTGTGGGGGGTACTTTTGTTTGACTAGAGCGTCTTTTAGTGTTCCGCAATTTTTTTGAAATTCTGATTGTTCTGAACAGATTCTTTTAAAGCGTAAGGCCTGACTGTAAGGAATGCTAGTCTTGCAATGTTTCACGTGGCTGCTGTCAAAGTGCAAATACTGATGCCGGTCTGTCGGCTTCCTGTAGAGGGCAGTGGATAGTTTATCATTTACAACTGAGACGCTCACGTCAAGAAAGTTAATAGTAGATGCAGAGTAGGTGTGAGAAAATGATATTGATGGGTGGGCATCGTTAAAGTCAGATATTAAGGAAAGTAACTCTTGTTCACCGTGTGGCCAAATAAGAAAACTATCGTCGATGTAACGTTTGTAATAGAAAGGCTTCAGCGCGCGGGTTTGCAAAAATTTACTTTCAAGCTGGCCCATAATTATATTGGCGTAGTTGGGTCCAATCCGCGTACCAATCGACGTGCCACTAATTTGAACATAATGTTGTGCTTCAAATTGGAAGTTATTTAGCTCTAAAATAAGCCTGCGCAATGTGGCCAATGTGTTGCTGTCGCTAAGTTTATCGGGTGATGCGGCTTCGTAGGACTTGGCGACTGCCGTGATTCCATCTGCATGCGGAATGTTAGTGTATAAGGACGCTACATCGAGTGTGACTAAAAGAGAACGCTGTGGAATAGTGAGATCGATTATACCCGACACAAAGTCGGTAGTGTCCCTTACGTAAGACGGAAGTAATGCTGGGATACTACTAATCAAGGAATCGACATAGCTGGACAAATTTTCTGTGACAGTACCTATACTAGATATAATGGGACGGCCGGGGTTGTTTATCTTGTGTATTTTAGGTAAAAGGTAAAAACGGCCGGGAACCGGACTTAGGGTAATGAGAGAATGAATGACGTTGTCAGGCACCTTTCTGTTTTTGACAAGATCTAGCAAAGTACTTTGGACAAGAGATTTGTATTGTTCAGTGGGGTCCTGATCCAGGCGTTTGTTAAAACTCGCGTCGGCTAGCTGTCTATGGGCCTCTGCTGTGTAATCGGACTTGTTCATTACGACAACGGCATCGCCTTTGTCGGCAGGCCTGATGACGATGTCGTTGCGAGAAGACAGGGCATCTAGTGCTTTCATTTCACTGGTGGACAGGTTGCGGCGGTAGGGGGGTTTGGTTTTGATACGTTTGCAGTACGTCTCGCTGTACTGCTTTGATGTACATATCTAAGCATCTGTCGCGCTGGGAAGGAGGAACCCAACGTTTGCCAGAAGGGAACGCGCTTTTCAATTCGTTTGTGTTGGGCCGGTTGTGAAAGAACTCGCGCAAGCGTAAGTTGCAGGCAAAATTATCTAAGTCCTTCACTAGTTCAAATTCACGGTGTCCGCCTGTGGCAGGACAGAAATTGAGACCACGGCGCAGAACACTACACTCCTCGGCTGTTAGTACCATGTCTGAAATGTTTACTATATTGTTCTGTTCTTGGACGGAACATTTTTCAGTGGAAGGTGACAAGGACGTATCGGGGTAAGCTTCTGCAGGCTTAGTTTGTAAAGGAACGGAATCGCATGCGCTGTTCTGGCTTGTAGAAGGGCACCGAACACCATCACGGGACAATTTCTTGGCTTTCAAAGCGTAGATTTTACGACGCTTTTTCGATACGAATGCCTCTAGTGCTAAATAACTTCCAATTTGAAGCACAGCATTATGTTCAAATTAGTGGCACGTCGATTGGTACGCGGATTGGACCCAACTACGCCAATATATTTATGGGCCAGCTTGAAAGTAAATTTTTGCAAACCCGCGCGCTGAAGCCTTTCTATTACAAACGTTACATCGACGATAGTTTTCTTATTTGGCCACACGGTGAACAAGAGTTACTTTCCTTAATATCTGACTTTAACGATGCCCACCCATCAATATCATTTTCTCACACCTACTCTGCATCTACTATTAACTTTCTTGACGTCAGCGTCTCAGTTGTAAATGATAAACTATCCACTGCCCTCTACAGGAAGCCGACAGACCGGCATCAGTATTTGCACTTTGACAGCAGCCACGTGAAACATTGCAAGACTAGCATTCCTTACAGTCAGGCCTTACGCTTTAAAAGAATCTGTTCAGAACAATCAGAATTTCAAAAAAATTGCGGAACACTAAAAGACGCTCTAGTCAAACAAAAGTACCCCCCACAATTAATTGACGACGCAATAAAACGTGCTGATGTGCATGATCGTAGAACGCTGCTGTGCACTGCTAAGAAATCAACCCCGTCACCACAAACAAACCTTGTCCTCACCCATTCTGCGTCAGTTCCGCGTGTTTCTGATGTGCTAAGGAAGCACCATAATATTTTAATGCAAAGCGAACGCCTGAGAATCATTTTTGTAGAACCACCTAAAGCAGTGTATCGCAAGGCTAAAAATATTCAAGACATACTCTCATCGTCATCATCGAAAACAGACTGTCCTGATACGATCGGATGCCACCCTTGCCGAAAGCCACGTTGCAAAGTATGCCCGTACATGCGCACATCGCGACAAGTCACTAGTACAGCTTCTAACTTTTCTTTAAAAATCAAAGGCAATTTCGACTGCGACACTAAGAACGTAATATACATGATCGAATGCGTGCTATGCAAGAAACAGTACATTGGGCAAACAGAAGGACCTTTCGACTGCGTTTCAACAATCACAAATCTCATGCTAACACCTTGCCGAACCTTCCCATCTCAAGACACGTGCACCTCCCAAACCACTCTTTTGAAAAACTAAAAGTCACACTACTCGAATCTGGTTTCCCCACAAATTATGATAGAGAAGCCCGTGAATCCTTCCTCATCTATAAGTTTGACACCATCGCGTCGGGTATGAATGAAAACGTAGGAAGATTGAGTTGCCTATCTGTGTAACCCGTATCACCTTGTTTAGTTTCCCTTCTTTGACTAGCAACTCGCAATATATCGTTTAGATTGGTTGGTTACGTAGCACCTACTTAACAACGTCTTTTGTATAGCGCTCTTTTGTTCTTATTTTGCTACATTTAAAATACCTTTTCTTTTTTCACCTTGCTATCACCGGTCGTACTTTATGTCACGCCTTGCGTTCTCATGCTACATGTCAGTTATGCGTTCTTAAATCACGTGCTCGTAAAGTGCAATGCTTTTACATGCGTATCAGGTGCTCTCCACAGCGAGTGATATGCATTCTTGTTCACCCATATATCTCTCTTCATGCCAGTTTCGTATCTTTATCATATTGATATGCGCATGTATATAAATTGCACTCATACCATGCAATGTATTCCGATGAAGGCCGGACCCACGGCCGAAACGTCAATAAATCGCTTCGTACGAGTGTCTACTTGACCGTTTATATATAATATATATATATATCTATATATATATATATTGTTATGACAAAGAAAGACAGGGATGTTCGGGCGCGCGGGCAGCTGGGGCGAAGCAGAGGAAGACGAGGTGGAGAATAAGAACAGCCGGCCCGCAGCAAGGGAGTTGTCTCGGTTCTCTCTTCTTCATTACAATGGCGCAGTTGTCGTAAACGAAGCCTTGAGGCGGAAACCGCCTGTGCTCGTCGGTCTTCGGCCTTGCGGAGCCGCCAGTCCAGGATCGCCGCCCTCGCATCCTGGGGCATGGAAATCGTAAGCCTGCCGCCGCAGGAAGCACAGTTCGGCACGGACGGCGTCCAAGCCTCCTCGTCACCTGCTTACCTGCTGGCGCCACAAGCATCGTCCGGGGAAGGCGCCCAGGCCTCCTCAGCAACTCGACGGGAATCTCACGGCACTTTCGTTCATTTTGTCGACCGCGCTCCCGTGATTCAGGACATCACCGCCGTACTGATTGCTGCGACGACCACGTACTCCGCGGCCGCCGCCAAGGGCTCCCCGGGCGGCTCACCCGACGATGCAGCGCAGATCATCCGCGCCGCCACACGCCTGTCGCAACAACTGGGCAACTTGGCCTGTTCTAACTGCGGGTCCGGGACCACCTCCGCGAGCGGCAGGGTCTCCGCATTTTCCGCGGAGTCCGCCTCTGAATCCTCGGGTTCCTTACTCAACCACCTCACGGACGGCATGCCGGTGACATCCTTGCTAGCTAAGGAGCTAGCCCAATTCTGCTCGGCAACTTCCGGATCCTGGCAAACCACATCACTATCAGCGGCTGCAGGGGAAATACCGACGTTCTGAGGTTTCCAGGATGACGTCTACGGGTGGATCGATACCATCAACTCGCTCGGAAACCGCCATTCCTAGACGGACCAGCAGAAATCGTGGGGGGGGCATCGACCACCTTCGCGATGCTGCAAAAGCATGGCATGCTTACGAAGGCGTCAGGCAGCGGTCCTGGTCTGAATGGTGCACGAAGTTCACAAGCCTCTTTCGCCCACTTTTTGATTGCTGCGACCCCCTGCCTGCCAATGGAGTCTCTACCACGCATGACATTTGAGAACCACACCACTTCGACGGTGCAGCTCGGGCGTCCAGCAACCTGCCCTCCCTCGGAGATCGAGCTCGCGAGGCGCAGCGCCCCGTTGGTGCAGCTGTGCCCTGTAGCTACTCCACGGACAGCTTCCCAGAGTGCCCTGCGGCAGCCATCTACACTAGCCGCAAGGTGTACTCCTCCCTACAGGTGTCAGACTCCGCGTCGATACCTGTGTAGCGATGGACAGAGACGAGAGACGTCGTTGTGAAGGCGGCCAACGTGGCCGTGCCGCTGTCTCGCCACTTTATTGAGCGAAGGACCAAACGGAGCGGCGGCCACTGCCGGCGTCCAGTTCCGCCAGGCGCGTGAACCCCGTTCTCTGTCTCGCGGCTCTAGCTCAGCATGAGCTGCACGAGAGGCGCGGCGCGGTGGCTAGTAAAATTATGACGATGATGAAGGTTGATGATGATAGCGCTACAGATACTCCCCCCCTGCAGAAATGAACCCGTAATGAAAAACTATGGCGGCGTATATACAAGTGTTGACAGCGCAAGTCGAAAGGGTCCCGTGGGTAGTCCAGTCGTCGACGTGGAGGCGGAGGGTCTTTACAGTTGTTCCGGCGGGCGGCACTGGGAAAAAAGTAGCGGACGGAGAAGGCACCAGAGCGCTGTGGTTATAGACAAATGGGTCCCACGATGACCTGGTGTGACTGTTCGAGAGCGCACCAGGCGGCACGATCGGACGCGGCTGACAAAGGTGCCCGTAGATGTGTCTGTTTTGTCGCTAACGTCGGCAGCGGGTCGGTGGTGCTGGTGTGGACTGCGGTGTCGGCGCAACACCAACCTCGGCGTTGTAGGGCGTTCGGTGTGCTGGCAATGGTACACAAGTCCCCGGATGCGGCGACGTCGTTGTCGAACAACCGCACCACGTGCACAGCCCGTATTGAGGTGCAAGGCAAGTGGGTGGCCAGTGCGTCGGGTAGAGGCAGACGCTGGAGTCGTCGCAGAGACGATGCCTGTGCACGTGGAACGACTTTCGGTAGTTGGCGCACGAGGGCTGGTGCACAGATCAGCATGGTCCATGGCTGGCTCTGTGGTAGGTGGGGCATGAGTAGTCTGCTCTGCCATAGCAGGGCCAGGCACGTTGTCCTCAGGCGCGTCAGTCATAGTTGCCGCGTCGTTGAAGTTCGGCCGTAGTTGGTTGGGGGCTGGAACTTCGGCTGCGGGAGACTGCGAGGGCGAGGCTGGTCGCTGCTGGCAAATGACGCAGAGCGATGCGGTCGACGGAAGCTCGCGTTCGTTAGTAATTGTCGACGGCGACGCCTCCGCAATTGGTGGGCGAACAGCGGGTGGGAGATCGTCCGCGGCCGTGTCAGACTCCAGGGCGTGCGGCAAGGTAGCTGTACTGCAGCGTGACGTCTTCAAGGCGTCACGAGCCGTCGAGGTTGGGGAAGACGGGCGAGTGGCAGGCATGCGTGACGGACCCTCGTACCTTCGGAGACCCTCGGGAAGGTCCTCGGGAAGGTCGGTCAACGCAGGGGCGTCTTCTACCTGGTCGTCGTGGTCAGGCGCAGGAATGGGTGCTCCTGTGTCCGGACCCGAGGTAGAAGGAGTCGTAGCCGGGGAAGAAAAGTCGTAGTAAAGAGAGGGCTGTGGGCTGGCTTTTAGAGCTCGAGTCGACGGAGGGGAAACCCGGAACTCGCGGCTCATCGGAAGCGGGCGGTAGGTTTCCCCGTAGGAGGCCAGCACCGCTGTGCAGAGGTCGTCGTATGGCTGCTGGCTGGATGTCGACGCGGCCGCGAGATGGCGGAGCTCAACCGGGAGGGCGTGTAGCAGGACGGCGTGCATCTCCGGTTGTGCGGTGACGCCATCCACCATGAGAATGGCATCCAGCTGCTTAAACCATACTCGGGGGTATACCGGGTTGAACGGCGGCACTTGCGGGTAGGGAAGTCGAAACATGGCAGCGGCCGCTCGTCGAAAGGCGTGTTGTCCGGGTCACCACTGTAGCGATGGACAGAGACGAGAGACGTCGTTGTGAAGGCGGCCAACGTGGCCGTGCCGCTGTCTCGCCACTTTATTGAGCGAAGGCCAAACGGAGCGGCGGCAAGCTGCCGGCGTCCAGTTCCGCCAGGCGCGTGAACCCCGTTCTCTGTCTCGCGGCTCTAGCTCAGCATGAGCTGCACGAGAGGCGCGGCGCGGTGGCTAGTAAAATGATGACGATGATGAAGGTTGATGATGATAGCGCTACACCTGCAACACAATTCGCCTTGACAGAGTTTAATACCGTCTCCACGCCGCAGCAGCCGGCGAGCCAGCCTCCAAGCTGGTCAGCGCTAGAGTGCTTAGACACGTCGGCCTACTGTGTGACGACGTCAGCTCCCTCGCTACCAGGCGGAGACGAAGCACAAGCCACCACTGCCGGTTTGGCCCACAATCAGGAGCCACATCATCCCCGGCCATCAGCGCAGTCACTGGCCGAGTGTGCGAACGCTCGCCACTTGCCAAGTGCCGTCTACCTAAAGGAATGTCAAGTGCCGATCGCGCCCGAGGACGATGTCATCGACGACCTGCCTGTGCAGCTCACGGTTGCACCTGATGACAAGGCTTTTGGCCAGGTCGGCTCGATTGAACGTGACACGTTGGCAAGAACCATCACCTCGAACACCTGTAAAACTTCAGCAGTACCGCAAGAACACAACTTGCCTCACAATCCAGCATGTGAACTGGGCCCAGCGATGTCGCAGATGTCTAGTGGGACAACCCGTCGCACCTTGACGCGCCCCGAACAGCGCAGACATCCGCGCTCAGTGAGAGTAGTCGCAGTACTGCATTCTGCCATGTCTCTCCAGCTACGAAGGGGTAGTCTTCACGATAACCGGCAACGACCACGTCGACACAGCCAGTCTCGTCCACCAGAGTACCTGGCAGTGCAGCAGGACAGCAAGCAAGATGCAGCAGCGTCGCATCATGATCGTGACCACGTTACGCAGTCTGTCCGCGCTCGGACGCATAGGTATCTTCTAAGCGTGCGACGACCACTGCGTCACAACCAGTGTCGCCCCACCTAGACACTTCTGCCAGATCTGCAAACGAAGTTGCAGCGGGGTTAGAACCGACCACTCAGAGTTAGCCCAGGGTCGCCCACCAGACCCACTTATCGCAGATCCACCAGAGCAGTCGCAGCGTGGCCTGTACCGACCACTGCGATGCAGCCAAAGCCGCCCACCAGAGACACTGTCGGCAGCTCCGCGTGCTATGCAGTCACGGCCGAGTGTTATGACAAAGAAAGACAGGGATGTTCGGGCGCGCGGGCAGCTGGGGCGAAGCAGAGGAAGACGAGGTGGAGAATAACAGCCGGCCCGCAGCAAGGGCGTTGTCTCTGTTCTCTCTTCTTCATTACAATATATATATATATATATATATATATATATATATATATATATATATATATATATATATATATATATATATATATATAGCTTGCAGAATAACGGAAAGGTGGGCTAGTTGGTTAGGGTTCATTATGAATTATATGGGGCAGCGCTGGAACGAAGACAAAGACGAGAAAAGACAGGTTGTTTGTCGTTAGTATCCCGAGGTACGTTCGCTCCTGTGGCCGAGTGGTTTCGCGCAGCAAAGCGAGAGGTCGTAAGTTCGACGCCCGGCGACGGTACTTTTTCTTCTAGTTTTTAGATGTGAAGCATCTTATGGCGAAGCTTAATCCGGTGGTGGTGGTGGTGTGCCGCGTGCCCACCCTTACTGCGCATGCGCAAACCCTTTAAAAAAAATAAAAATAAAAAACCTCCTCTCCCCCTCTCTCTCCTCTAGGCATCCCTCCCCGCGGCAACCACACCCTCACTGCGCATGCGCCTCCCCTTCTCCCCTCTTACACTCCCCCCTCTCTCCTCTAGGCATCCCTGCCCGCGGCGTCTACACTCCCACTGCGCATGCGCGTCCCCCCCTCTCTCCTCTACGCATCCCTGCCCACGGCGTTCACACTCCCACTGCGCATGCGTGTCACCCCCTCTCTCTCCTCTCCTACGCTCCCCCCTCTCTCGCCTCGCGACGCCGACGCAGGCAGCGTCTGCTAGCGAGTTTCTTGGTTGAAAAAACCGACTGCTCGCGCTGCACAACCGTTCACTGGCCACCCCGTATATATGGCAATGGATCTTGACCTCCAAGGTGGTGCCGGTGGGAGATTTCTCCTGTGCGTTGTTGAACAATAAAAATTCGCAGCGTGCGCGTTAACTAAAAGCGGAGTGCGGGTCTCTGTGTCCAGTCGGAGTCTTCTGTCTCTCATTGCCTATTAGCAGCGATTGGCACGTTCCAGTAGGAAACATTGCTCCATCACTGCCTGCTTTGCGCCTCCCCAGTTTTGTCTCCTGCGCAACGCTGCGATGAGCGCCAGCGTCAACGCCGCCGCCAGTGTAAGCGTTAGCGCCCGCTGCTTCACATCTACACATGGTTCCCTTTAGCGGGAGATGGTGTAATTTTTTTTCTTCGATCTCAATGTGTTTATATTTTACAACGTCATATCCGTGATGGAAATACGTCAGACGAGCCGTGGTGGACTCCGGCATAAGACACTTTCGTGTTAGCATATGCGACTGTTCAACTTATGTCTGTAACAACCCTCCCTCCGCATGTTTCACATACCATCGATTGCCATGGTCTGTTGGATCTGCTGTATTTTATTAGATGCGAAGCATCTTATGCTCGGGGGTATGTCCGTCCCGCGTCTGTCCCGCGTCCCGCGTCCGGCCACTTTCATGAAGTAGGGAAGCACCCAATATGCGAACCAGAATACTGTGTAGTGCAATATAAAGCCGTCAACCACCACTACAGTCACCAGAGTCATGGCCGAGAGCACAGAGAGGCTGCTTAGCAATGGCTAGGCAGGTGGTGTGTGTCGCCCAGGTTGACTCCGTTCCTTGATCTTGCTTGCGTGTGTTTGGGGGGTGGGGCTTAGTCCGTCCCTCCTTCCCGCGTTCCACACCACCACAGCGCATGCGCGTCTCCTCCCCCCTCTCTCTCCTCTCCTACGCTCACCCCCCTTTCTCTCCTCTAGGAATACTCTACGGAGCGGCGCCCGCGTCCCGTGTCCTACACTCCCACAGCGCATGCGCGTCCCCTCCTCCTCTCTTAAGCTCATCCCCTTTCTCTCCTCTAGGAATCCTCTACTCTACGGAGCGGCCCCCCGCGTCCCACACCCCGACAGCGGATGCGCGTCCCCTCCCCCCTATCTCTCCTCTCCTACGCTCACCCCCTTTCTCTACTCTAGGAATCGTCTACTCTACGCAGCGGCGCCCGCGTCCCACAGCGCATGCGCGTCCTCTCTCCTACGCTCAGCCCCTTTCTCTGCTGTAGGAATCCTCTACTTTACGGAACGGCGTCCGACATCCCCACAGCGCATGCGTCCTCTCCCCCCTCCCTTCTACGCTCACCCGCTTCCTCTACTCTACGGAGCGGCTCCCACGTCCCCTCTCTCTCTCCTCTCCTACGGTTCTCTCCTCTAAGAATCCTGTACGGAGCGGCGCGCGACAGGTGGTGCAACAGCTGCATACTCCGCTGGGGGGCACCACGGTAGTTCCGCGGTATAAAAATGACGGAGCGCGCCTCATTCTCTCTCCTATGCAGCGCCCGCGCCGCTGCCGCGAAACGAGAGCGGCGACGTTTCTCCCTCTCAAGCTAACGATCTCCCCGCTGCTTCGCATGCACACATGGTTCCCTTTAGCGGGAGATGGGGAATTTTTTATTTATTTGTAGGTGGCAGCTGTCCCCGTAATGCTGTTATCGTGCTGAATTAACATGGCGTATTTCACGTTCTTTAAAGCATTCGTCATACCGAAGAACGGCCCAACGAAAGGAGCATCACGCGATCATTGACACGCGACTGCGGAGTCGAAATTTTTCTTAAACGTTCTATTCGTGATGTCGACCTTATGCGTTGTCAGCAGATCGCTTCTAGCCCCCGCTAACACGAAATATTTCAATGAAGCGTCCATAAAAAGTGTACTGCTTCCTAATTTTTTTTTTGTTTTGCATTTTCGGTTGAACGCATTCGTATGCTTCAGCTCAATTACCATCGGGCAAGCGTCGGCGAGTGACCTAGTGTTCCAGGCACTCGCTTTTGGGCTGGGCCGAGCCGGGTTCAGAGCCAGCCCCAGAAAGAAAATTTATTTCTTTTTCTTAGTACTGTTTTTGTTAGCGCCAACTGCGGGTGAGCAGGGTTTTTCGGAACACCGACACCACCAGCTACACAGGTCAATCAATACAAGCTTCACTTGAAAAGGAGGTTCAGTTGAAGAGTTGGATAGGATGCATATAATATAGAAGTACTGGTTTACCTCAGCTAAGAGCCCATCACTGTTAGAATCATTATCAAAAACTGGTGAGTTCATTCGAAGAGCAGACATTTCTTCTGAGCATCTGGGATCGTATAATATAGGAGTACAAGTTTACCTCAGATAAGGGCCCATCACTGTAACAATCATTATCAGAAACTGATGAGTTCATTCAAGGAGCAGACTTTTTTCTGGAGATCTGGGATCGTATAATATAGGAGTAGAGGTTTATCTCAGACAAGGGCCCATCGCTGTAAGAATCATTGTTAAAAACTGATGAGTTCATTCAAAGAGCAGACTTTTCTTCTGGAGATCTGGGAATCGTATAATATAGGAGTAGAGGTTTACCTCAGATAAGGGCCCCTCACTGTAAGAATCATTATCACAAACTGATGCGTTCATTCAAAGATCTGATGAGTTCACTCAAAGAGCAGACTTTTTTTCTGAACATCTGGAATCGTATAATATAGAAGTACACGTTTACTTCAGATACGGGCGCATCACTGTAAGAATCATTATCAAAAACTGATGAGGTCATTCAAAGAGCAGAGTTTTCTTCTGAACGTCTGGGATCGTACTTTTTTAATTATTTATTACTTATTTACCGCATACTATGGTCGAAAGACCAAGCAGGGTGGCATAATAAAAAGTAATTCACAATGTAACTTTAATAAAAAGCCTAACATATAAATAAGGTAAAATGGCGGCAAGATAATGCAAATCGCAACCAAATTTTTGCCGGTGGGTTCGCAACAGCCAACCATCCATTCCATGACCTATCAAATAAATAAGCAGTTCCATTTATGGCGTGTTCCTTATAATAGAAGCTCAATTCTGATAAGCAACGTCCTGCACACATCGTGCTCGGTTTAAGAAGTGGCATAGAAACACATTTCAATGCTGGCATATCTGAATTGAAACACAATTGTTAACCCTGATTATCGTTAGCGAGCTCAAAATGCTCATTCGGGCAGCTAGACGCTCAGCTATCTTATCACACTGCTGCCAACGATCGGTCGTTTGCGCGCTGAGCTGGCAGCAACGATGACAGCGTGTTCTCCGTCGGCGGGGTCACCGGCCGTCCGGCTCATGACGTCACCTGAAGTGCGTGCCTATTGGTGGATGTTCCTGTACATCCGCCTTTGAGGGGAAAATGCCGCTGCCTTCTAAAGCTGTACCCGACTATAGTTTGTCTTCCACTCACTGTCATTCACATTTTCGTCCAATTCAGTGAATTAGAGTCTATTAGAAGAAAGCACTTTGCATTAGCTTACCGAGAACAAATTCTACTGCATCCTCGGATACCCGCCACGGTGGTCTAGTGGTTATGGTGCTCAACTGCTGACCCGCAGGTCGCGGGATCGGAATCCCGGCCGCGGCGGCCGCATTTTCGATGGAGGCGAGAATGCTTGAGACCCGTTAAAGAACACCAGATGGTCAAAATTTCCGGAGCCCTCCACTACGGCGTCTCTCATAATCATATGGTGGTTTTGGGACGTTAAACCCCAACAATTGAAAAAAAAATTGCATCCTCGGATGTTCATAGCCAAAGAACCGATTTTTGAATATTAGTCATGGCTTGCGTTTTTAAAGGATATTCATAGCTTTCACGTCATATATCAAGAAAATTCGTAGCACGACCTCTCAGCAGAGGTTGTTGCTGCGGTAGCTACCCTCAGAAACACCTGCTTCCCCGTCTTTGGCCTCAAAGGCCTTGAGGAGGCATTCGTGCTCTTTTCCACTCGCTCACTTGTAGATACCATGGTCATTTGTAATTCATTCCACACCCATAGATCACATCACGTATCACTGCCATACTTTTATACTCTATACACACTTTTTACGCTTGTTTATAGCGCGTGATTTTAGGCCTCTATACAGCCATAATACACCCTGGCATCGCTTGCATGGCACAAAAGACATGGCGCGCTCTTTGGCCTCCCATGGGCCTTGCGCCACAAAACTCCACTAATCATCATCAACACACTTTGGAATTTACAAAGTGTCCTTGGACTTTTTGTAACTTTTAAACTTTTATTTTTCTAGCTTATAAAACAATATTGCCTGATAATGAAGTTTTGTTCTTGGAATTAAACTTCTATCGATCGATCAATCACTGAAACTTTCATTCTCGCCATAAAGAGTACAATAAATTACAGCGAAAAGCAGGCGGCCAGAGAAAAAAACATGCTTTCAAGTAGCTGCTGCTGAAAGGGTGGCTCTGGCCATCCTTTCAGCAGCAGTGACAATGATTTATTTCGTATCCCCTATATACAGACGGTTGACAATTCTGAAGTTCACATATTTCAAAACATACACACGCATACAATACATTATACCATAATACCAACACATACGAAATTTTACAAAAACAATTTCTTAATATGTTTACTGAAATGCATATCAGAGTTTCCATGACGATTACACAAACACATAAAGTAAGCTTTTGTTAGTATTGGTGAGGAAGTCAACATTGTTACAGTGAAAGATGCTGTGGGAGCACAACAACGGCCGTTTTTCGCGCTGTAGTTGTCTGCCGCCACCGCCGCCGGCGTCCGTAACCGCTATAGGACGAAATCAGAAAAACAAGAAATAAATAAAAATTTTCTAGGAGAGAATGGGATTCGAACCCTGGCCCTCTGCGTAGCAGCCCAGTATTCTACCACAGAGCCCCGCCGCGCCTCGTGAAACCGTCTGCAAACAGAATCTATGCACTCGTCATGTCGGGGAAGAACTCGCGTTAACGTGTGTAATCTAGCGTTTTAGAAGAGTCACACAATATGAATTGCGCAACGAATGGGTCGTTGAATGCTTCCTGCCCATTACAAAAGGCTCAATCATAATTCTTCATCGTCATCAGCCACAGCATCAACAGAGTGCACATAATGCCTAACAGATGTGTAGCAGGTACCACGCTTTCCGAAGAACGAATAATCGCGTAGTGGGTGCTTCCCTACTTCACAAAAATTATGATTTATGACGTAGTGGGTGCATGCAAGTGTACCTGTAGAACTTGCCCCAAGAGGGTTTAAAAAAGGCTTCCGAAAGGCCGCTTTTTTAGCTTTCGCTGTGACTTGAGTGTTCCGCGCAGGCCTGGAAGTATTTTTTTTGTCTGGCTCATTTAGTGTTGTCGCCATTGTGTACTCAAGTCTTTCGTTTACATAATGTGTACGTGAGAAAAGAACAAAGTATGGCGCGTCATATATTAAAGTGGTAGGTAATTTCAGTTTCACTGAGATTTCCAAGCTTTTGAAATAGTCCCACTCTACTTGATGGGGCACTTTTGTAGGTAGTCGACACTTTATATTTCTATACATTCGTAATCTGCATAATTTTATGTTTATGAAATAGAGGTTGCGTGAACCAGGAATTCCTTATTGATCGAAGTGCTTTTTATTGCGATAGCAATTATATGGACACTGTAGGATGATTTTTGCCGTCGCCGTCATGCCCCGTATATGTATATGTATGTATACATATAAAAAAGGCAGAGAGAAAAATAAATCAGAAGAAAAAAATTCCAAGGCCCCCCGACCGGGGATTCGAATCAGCGACCCCGCGCTCCGCAGCGCACTACGTTAGATCACTGAGCCACACGCCATGCATCCAGCGGCATAAGAAACGCAAGCTATTGATAGGCACCATTTATTATAGGCACCATAGAAATAAGGTATCGCGCCTGGAAGATTTTTTCACTGGAGTTTTCATTCGAATACACGACCATAATGCTCACTGAAACGTGGAGCAGTAATGAAATGGATGTCTTTAAGCTCTCCAGTTACAGGACATTTTATTTAAACCGCCAGAGTGGTCGTGATGGGGGGCGTTGCTCTGTTAATATCTGATACCATTCAATGTGGAATTGTTCAAATGCTTTACTCGGACTACCCCTGATTATGAAGTGCTTTGTGTTCGTGCCAACAACACCGTCTTTTCAGTTTGCTATCGACCACACGGTGATAATGGCGCATTTCTCGGTTTTTATGATCAGTTCCTGGCATATATCACAGAAAATAAGCATATGCTTATTGCTGGAGGAGATTTCAACATTGATGTTAGATCTACCAGCTCTATTTCTCGTGACCTTAATACTGTCCTTACGTCTAATGGCTTCATGAACGCAATTACAGTACCCACCAGAGTGACCCTTGAATGCGAGTCAGTTCTTGATCTTTTTTATCACTAATTTGTTCGAGACAAATATTAGGTCGGGTGTTCTGTCGTATTGTATCAGTCACCATCTTCGGATAATTTTATCTGCAGAGCTAAATACACAAAATACAACAAAGCCCGGGATAATTATGTTTCAATCAATAGACCTTATGCGAAATTGCTCGGACGTCTGGCAACAGTGAGCCGGGCGACATCTTGGTTATGTCAAGACTTTGCGGCGTTCTCGTAAGAGTGCATGAGTTGTTCCTGTGTCTTCCCGTTGAATTTTGTGTTTCCGCGCTCTAATTAAGTCGGTTGTTATCGTCGTGCAACGAGAAATGACGCAACGGCGACGCTTTCCAACTGCCGGCCACGTAATGTGGAAAAACGATTTGGAAGTTCTGCACCAACCGGCCCAAATCAGCACCTTAGTGTAGCTACGAACACCTGTGATTTGAGGTACGTACGTATTCTACCGCTTCGACACTGCGCGACGTGAACATTGGCAGCCGCAAGCTGTAGTGTGTGTCGAGTGAGGTGTCGCGTCGCAGTTGTTCTGTCTGAGCACGTTCAGAACGCGATAAAAAAAGCAAACGTAAACATGGTTGGGGTTACGCGAAATGTGCCGTTCATTCGTCTGGATATTGAACTCTGATCCTTTCATTTATATATTTCCTTATCCAGTGAAGTGGACTGACGAACGAGCGTATAGCACTCGGTGGCACTCTCCGTGCTCGGCGCTCTGCGTTGCGGTAGTAACGCACAATCATTTCAGTCGACGAGGGAAAACGTAATTTTACAGACATGTTACGAGTTATCGTTGACGTACTGCAACAGCGGCGAAGCAGCACCATAAATGGCATAGGCAGCGCATAGGCGGACAAGAACGACACAGACGAAGCCTCTACACGAAGCTCCTCTGAAGTAACATCGTTGTGCTAATAATTTCGCTCGCTTCATTCGCGCAGCAGTGCAGTCAGCAGGCGTAACATCGTACACTTTAGTATTTCGCCTGTTTTTTTTTTCTTCCTCGTGAAAGCCACCAAATGCTATGCAGAAACATGTTCATTCTTTCATCATGTACTTGTCACGGAAACCATTTTCTTCGCTAATGTTTACTTTACTCATATTGCTGTTGTGTTTTCAGTGAGGGCACTGTCTACGCAAGAGCAACCTGCTTCAGAAGCCAAAAGAAAGCAGGAAAGCCTTACAAGGTATGTCTGGCTATCAAGTCCAGCAGCGGCACTGTAACGGATGCAACTTGTGAGTGCCCAGCAGGATGCAAGTGAGGCTTGCAGCCACATCCTTGCAACAGTACGATTGATCGCATTGCTGAGGAAGAAGAGTTTCAAGGAGGCACCTCCAGAGCTGTCATGAATTGACCTTCCGCAACAGTGGAAGGCGCCCCAGGCGACAAGGCATCAAGCCAACAAGCCTCCAAGATGTTGACTGGAGAAGCCCTCGGCAAGACGGTGCACTAATGCCCTTCTCAGCTCACGTGTTTTACATGTGTTCCAAGCAGGATGACCAGCAGGAGCAGCTTCACAGAATGCACAAGCTTGGAGAAGGCTTGAAAAAACGCGCTAATCACAGCTTTGGTTCTATGCTGTTGGCTGCGAAGGGGCCGTTTGTTGAAACGAGGCTTGGTCTCGCACCCATTGGTTCTGCGCTGTCGTATCAACAAGCACTGCTGCCAGGAGGTTTTGAAACTTGGGTGTCAAGTGACATCCTGCCAGGAAGTGGCAGAGTCACCTTTGTTCCCGACTTCCTTCCATTTGATGATGGCGATTTGGCAACCGATTTGCCCAAGGCATTCAGCCCTGACGAGCAGCGTATATTACAGGTAAGTCTGTTAAGGCAGGTGCCTCTTTTCTAGAGGTGTGCACATATTCGAGCTTCAAATTCGAATAGAATAATGTGATTCGACTTTCGAATAGCTAGTATTCGAAGTTTTGAATAATTTGACAAGACGGATATCTCAAACGCAGCAAAGGCCAGTGGAGCAGCTTTGGTTCGGGTGGGGTGGCTAAAACTAAAGCTAATAATGTTACAGCAGGCATTTCGCTAAAACTTATCTAATATCCTGGCTCAAAAGAAATCGCATGTTTATGTTAAATAAGATTATGTTATTTCTGGACAAAAAACAAAACACCTGAGAAGGCTGAGGCCCTTCACAACTTGGCTTCTGAAATAAAGGCACGGACTTTCGGTGTAGTTTGGTCGCGTATGCCATGGGCACTACAAAACATCCTGACTGGCCTGCGAAAGCCCATGGTGATTGTCTTCACATATGAAAATTTGTTCACCCTCTCCAGTCGCCAATGCCGCACCACTCTTTCAGAAACTCCCATCGTTCTGGTGCACAGTTAAAACAATGCTGTAAACAGGCGCCCGAAGGCTTTTGGGCCCGGAGCACTCATAACGGTGAAGCACCGCATTACCGTTGTCAGATGAGGGATATTGCGCAATCATAGGCGAAAAAACAAAAAAAACTAGATACCGTACTCCCCTTGGTCAGCAGTTAGGAGATCAGGAGTGCAGCTGCTGACTGAAATGACAGCTCTTCTAACAAGGCTTGCATATATGACCATTCGTAATCTTTCTGTAGCAGTCACTCTCCGCGTTATGTGCTTGAGGACATGAGCAGGCTTAATTTATTTGTTCTTGCTTACAATTTTCAATTAGATTTTTGCATTCAATATTCATTATTTTTGGCCACTATTTGATACGAGTTCACTATTCACACGCCTCTACTCTTTTCATCTTTTACAGATTCTTATAGCCTCCGAGACTTATTTTCATACTAACGGTTTTGCAACTGCACATTGAACTCCATATAGTGTACTGTTACAAAATCGCAAGAGCCAACTTCCTGTGATGGATAAGTAGCGGTAAATGCAGAAGTTATGCAACGTTGTTAAAAAGTTTGGAGAAAAAAATGTTCAGGTGTTATACTACCACTTTATCTTATAACAGTCAACGATTCTAAATTATGCACTTGCAATGTGACATACAACTAGGACATCATCTGTAAAAGGATACGCTAATTTCGCATTGGCAAGAGCATGATAGCATAACACACATGTAGTACTGCAGTGTATACTGTATTTACTAGTGAGACTTTATTGCCCTCTGGGCCATTGCTGCACAACCCAAGTCCCTCTTGTGCCATTAAACTCCATTTAACTAACCTGTAATGCACATCTAATCTTTTCAAATGTGTTGCTTTCCATGTATGTAGGATCTCCAAGTGACTTCAGGAGAGGCACGAGACTTAGAGATGAATTCGAGGCAGCAATCCAGGAGCAACTTATGGCGGCAAGCCAGGCTGAACCGGCTGACAGCTTCTTGCTTTGGCCGAGTCATCAAGCGGTGAAGCTGGACTGAAAAGGGCCTCTGCAATTTATTAGAACCTAAAAACCTTTTCTCGTGTGCGGGCCATATAACACGGACTTAAAAATGAAAATGTTGCGGCTGATAGGTACTGTTCTGTAATGAAAAGCCATGGGCACAATGTCTCTTTACAGCATTGTGGGCTGTTCGGGAACTCAACATGCCCTTGGCTTGGTGCTAGCCCTGATCGCCTCATATATGACCCTGAGGAGTCCAGCTATGGTGCCCTTGTAGCCTGAAAGATAGCACTCCAGAAGTCGCAAAATCTTAATGTGTTTCGCTGACTGTCAGCGAAAATAATTCACCAAGCCTTCGAAGAGACCATGAGTATTATGCCCAAGTTATGGGACAGATGGCCATTACCAATTGTAGTTGGGCAGACTTCGTTGTGTACTCTGCAAATTGGATCGCCATTGAGCGCATCTACTTGGACGAGGAAGAGTGGAAGGGTATGAAAGCGAAGCTTGATGATTTTTATTTTATGCAAATGCTGCCATACATTGCCAAAAAACGGTAGGATTCCTTTAAGAGCACAGGGTAGGCACTATATTTCTTTAAGACACACTTTCTTTGACACTACGGTATGTGAAGCGTTTGGGCTTGTTTCATTTTATTCATCGGGATCTCTTCTTGCAATGGAAGTAGAATTATATTGTATTTCAAGTATTGACATTTTGGTGATTTTTCAGCTAAGCAAGTAATTTTAGTCCTTATTTTTTGTGAAAAACTGCCACAATAATTAAAACTATTCCACATACATAAACTATTTTAGTTCAGAAGCTTTGTACTGATGTTTGGTTTATTCTGGTAAAAAAGTCAGCCTTCTGCCTTTTCAAGTTGTTTTGATTATATGGGCAAATGTTAACAAAAAATAAATTTCGAGATATTGAGAGTTAAAGAGGGAAAACAAGCTTATTTCATGTTTTGTTTAAAAAGATGATGTACTGAACAATTTAATTAATCGCAAGCTGCCTTGTATTCATCACACGAATCAGGTTTTTGCTTCTTTTTGTTTTTTTTGGTTCCTTGGCTTGTTTTGTCCTATCTTCTGTCTCTCTAATGGCCCAATACTGTAGACGGAGGTCCATCTTATCCAACCATATAACATTGTTGCGCCTCGGTGATATGCCAAATGGCATTGAGAATGTTTACTGTAGCCATGAAGGCCTTTTTTCAAAGTTAGAATGGTTTGAAAGGTGGCAGTTCTGAGGGTCTCCATTCCAAAGAACGCAATCCAGTACGAGTGCCACGGCTCTTATGCATTCTGTGCAGACATACTCGTAATCACGGTTTGTAGAAGCTCCGCATCGATATCAAAGCAGAGCCATTATCATTACAGGTAACATTTTGTACTTGCGGCGACGCATAATGAGGACGAAGCTTACTTGCTGAACTTTTCGCACGAGTGCTCCCAGTCTCGTTTCTGTTAGTAGCCGAAGCTTCTCGATTTCCAAATATACTGCGCTTTTTAGACAGTTTCCTTGATTCGTCAACACGAGAATATCTTTTGCCGTCGCAACAAAATTAATGAAGGCGCAACTAAACTCAACAAGCTGAGGGAACTTAGTAAATGTCACGCGTGTTAGAAAAAGCTGCACCATGTGTTTCTATGTAGGCAGAATACCTTTTTTTTAAACCTGCTAAGCTCAAGGAAACTACCAGTTTTGATCTTTAAAAAATGTCACTTGAGGCAGAAAGCTCAGGTTGTGCACCGTCTGAGAAAAGGGGACTTGGCTTCTCGTCAGCTGGTCTCGAAAACCTGCTCTTTTTGGCTCAGTCAAAGCACACAAAAATGTCTGGTGCACTGGATATTGTTAAGAACGGTCTTTTTATTTAAAATATGCAGAAAACCGAAGTTCAATTTTTTTTTATTTTACCCTACCCTGTGCTCTTAACCCATTAAGGACCGCGAAAGAACTACTGGTCCGATTTTATTGGCATTTTGTTTATTTAATTAGCCACAACAGATAACCACACATGCAAATTTTCATAGAGTTACGTGTGTTTCTTCAGGAGTTATGATACTGTACTATAAAAAGTACGCTGGGCCTTCGAGATAGCAATGGGCAAGGTGACTTGATGCAAGAATGGCGAGTACACTGGGCCCTTGCGAAACGAATAACAAAGTTATCTTGGCCCATGCAACTTAATCAAGGACCAGTGCTTTAGGGAAAGCGTAACGTCACGCTTTTCGCCACACCATGTCCATGTATTTTGGCAAAATTCATTTGCCAGCTTCTTGTGAAAATGTCCGTATGGACAGAGGGTAATAGCAAGCACAGTGGAATCTGGAGAGCTTTGATACTTCTCTTGGGTACAACAAGGCGCAGTCAGTGTTTTGCTGTTATGCGACTAAATGACAATAGTCAACGCGTAGAGGGTCTGCTAAAACCTACAATGTTGTAGCACACCCTTTATGCGTTATATGGGGCAATCTTGTTCATCTGGGTAAATAGGGGCTGGTACCACTTTTTCTGAGGGATGAGAATTCTCTAGTCATTCGCAGCTTGATCGTAGAGCTCAAACCCCCCTCATGGCATTGTTACTGCGGATGAAGAAGGAGAACAGTGGCACTACGATATTTTTTTTTGTTTTCAGTGAATGGCCACCACGATACAGAGCATATACATAGTGACTCAACTGTGTAGTGCTTCGTCAGCATAGCAATTATGCTGTTGTCCTTGCCGTTTCCGAAACAAAGCTGCTTTCCTGAGTCAAAACAGAAGTTATCTTACCCACGTTCCTTTCGTTCCATGTTTTTTATCGTTAGCAGAGAGCATCCATTCGTACCGTCGTCATTCCCCTCCCCCCCTACGTTCCCATGTTAGGGTTAGAATCGCCAATTAACACATCAAGAGGCTCTCGTATATTTACAGCGACATCTTTCGCAGCCTCATGAGTCTGAGATAACCGAAAAAACGGCATTCATAACAAAAAAAAAGCCTGTTGAATCTATGATGCAACGCACAACAAGAGTTACATGTATGCTCCCACGAAGTCCCAGTGTACTAAATAAAGTACAGCAACATTTGATTACTCCTCACAGCAAAACTATGCACTCTATAGTCTTCTCGCGCTTTGCAGGGATTGAATGGCTCTTCCTCAAGCAGAAGCAGTCCGTTTTTCCAACATATAAAATGGAAAACTTCAAATTATTTTAGAAAAAGTGGTACTGACCACGTGCGTTTAACAGGCTCTCATTATCCTAAAGTTTGACGACTCATAAAACACAAAAAACATCACCGATTCAATATTCCAAGTTAAGGTTTTCTTGCTGCAACCTTTGACATCAGAAATTGTGATATGCAAGATCAGAATATTCTGTTTTGTATTTTCTATGCCCGAAAAAGGAAGTGTACTTTTTAAAGTACAGTGGGCCCTAATGGGTTAATAGAGCTGTGAATGATTTCATTTCCACTGTAGATTGAAATAGCAGCCATCTCTTCTGTCGGTTCACAGTGTTTGTGGCATCATAAGTGTTAACTGCCGTGTATCACAGGAAGCTCCCTTATTAGTGCACGTTCTCGTCTGTACTACATGTAAAACACACAAGGTGTACATGTGAGAATATGTAGCTGTGCATAATTTTGCTGTACTGTTGATTAACAGCATTTGTGGCCCCATAAGTATTCAATTCCGTGTATTGTAAAAGCTCCTACATTAGTGTGTGCTCTTGTTTATACTGCTTGTAAAAGGTAGAAAGCATACATTTAAAATGTGCATTTGTGCAAAGTTTTGCTGTACTGTTGATTATCAGCCTTTGGGCCATAACAAGTATTTATTGCTGTGTATTGCAAAAGTTCCCATGTCATTATGCGCTTTCACTCGTGCTACATATAAAATGCGGAAAGCATACATCCCAAAATTTAATTTCTGCCATCAAGGTAATGAAATTTTGCATATTTATATAGCTTTAAGAAAAGCTTATCAAGTGTTTCTAGTTTTCCTCCAGTATTTCCTGGTGATCCCAGTTGGGTGAAAAGTGCAGGCGAAGCATTGATGAAAAGCCACAGTGAAGTCAGCCAGCTTAAACTAAAAACCCTAATGGTTTTTCTTTCTGGAGCGAAAAAAATTGCAATGCTCTTATTGATGCATAAGTGTTTCGTTTTCAGTTTTAGTTTGATAATTGATATTCTGGGTGTTACTATGTGTGTTATTGATGCAATAGTGCAGGAGGTGTAGATGTTATTAAGGCAAGCACCTACAAATTGCATTGCCATCCCTAACTACGGTGCCAGTTTGTACAGCTTGCTCTACCTCGGATTCCTTCTTTGCTTCCCTATCTGTGAAAGAAACTGGCTACTTTACGAGGCTCAGAGGTCAGTAACGTAGCCAGAAATTTTTTCAGGCGGGGGCCTCAACCATACTTTCTTTGTCTGTCTGTGCATTTGTATGTGTGCTTGTATGTATTGTAATGTAATTTGGTATGTGTGCACATGCAAAATTGAAAAATTTCATTTTGGGTTTCAACCCCTCACTCTTTCCAGGCGACGTCCCTGCCAGAGTCAGTCACCAACGAATACAACTGTACAACCTCACTCTGCATTCATTACGGTTACGAGAATGCTGCCTTATAATATTTGCAACGAGCTCTGCATGCAGCATTTAATAAATTTCTTCTGTTCCATGCAACTCAAATGTAGGTTCTTTGAGCTGCAGATGTGGTTGTGTTCCTTGGTGCCAAACGAGACTGCTACATTTTGTTTAGCTTACACACTGATATGGTCTCAAGTAAAACAGTTCTTGACATGTCTTTTCGCTTTTACAGTATAATACAACTGTTAACATGTTCGCATTTCCCATGCTGTGAAATAACTTCACTTTATTGCACATTGCCACATACAGTACTGCATATCAGTTTGAGGAAGCACAGATTTCATGTACGTATTTCATCTACAACACTAATAACCTCTTATGATCATTAATCTCTGCATCCACACGACACACAGTGGCATCTTTCTACACTGTCAATAGTCATAGTAAGTCACCCACATGGTTTTCTGAACATTGAATGAATAAAAAATCACGCAATATCCACGAATTGAATGATGATGAGTGGGCGAAGCTCGATCGTTTTCATCCATGGCAGAAAGAGAATGTGTGGTCTGGAACGCACTTATACTTCATGGTCATCAGCGTCATCGTTATCACGTGTAGTGGGTACATACCACTATACTGGAACGCGCTTATACTCCATCGTTATCACGTGTAGTGGGTACATTTCACTATACTGGAACGCGCTTATACTTCATCGTTATCACGTGTAGTGGGTACATTCCACTATACTGCGTCATCGTCATCTTTATCACGTGGAGTGGGTACATTCCACTACACGTGGCTACCTACCTATCCACTACTACTACTACTACTACTACTACTACTACTACTACTACTACTACTACTACTACTACAGAGGAGGGACAGACCCACACGCTAAGGAGCTTCGCCCCTAATAATATTAGCACTGTTTCACAACACTAGGCAACCTCACTAGCTTGAGTGGGTTTTGTGTCCACTGAGCATCATAGTGGATCGCACTCGTCTTCATTTACATTTTGCTGAATGATAGCACTTTGGAAGTTCGACAGAATAGCAGCTACTGTCCAAATCTGGTTAATAATTGTAGCCAAAGTCAGTGGAATGGGCTTGTCTAAAATATGGTAGCTTTTTATCCTCTGTATTCGGCGCTCAACATGTATGCGCAGAGAGGCAATGTCTCTAGTCTTTGCCACTTGACTTTCTGAAAAAGTGCCGTCCCTGAGGAATGAGGGCATGTTTAGCTTCACCCCTTTCTTCTCAAGGAGGTCAGCAATAAGGAAGCCTTTGTCTACCATTACTGAGTCATTGTCATCAAATTCCAAGTTTAGGAACTTGCTCTGTATGACACATTCCCTGTCTGACATGGACCCTGTGAAAAGTTCAGAGACATAAGTCAACACCCCATGAGGTGCAACTCCTACGAGTCCTTTGAAAGTGTTTGAGGACTTGTACATGGAATATGTGCTTGACTGAAGCGACAGAGATGATGGTACTTCACATTTGATTTCTGTTGCATCTAGAATAACACGTGTTGATGCATATTGAGAGAATTCACGAGGCATGTTGCTACCAATTTCCTCCCTTGATTTCCACAACTGCACTCTGCCTAACCTAGCATAAAGAAACTTTATCCAAGACGTGCAAATCCTGGACACAGTTGACTGCGCAATGCAGAACCTGTAAGCCAAGTCTGCCTCAAAAAGCCCTAGACGTAACCTAACTAACACTAAAAACAACTCATTTTCAACGGTTAGTTTTCTTTTACGTCCCTTGGTACTGTCACCGTCAACACGAAGGACATTGCGGCCATCATCACCTGGCTTTAGGAAGGCCATCAAATCAACGAAATCTTCGTAACTTGGCAATCCTGTGTAGAACATTACATCTTCATCACTGTTCTTTACTCTCTCTATGCTGAAACTGGACGCTCTTTCTTTCTACTTGTCAAGCTCACTGGCAAGATTGTCTCTCTCTGTAAATCTTGGGTAACCTTTTTTTGCCGCTTTCAGCTCTTCACTGAGTTGAACACACTGGCTTTGAAGCTTTCGTATTTCGTTTTTTCTTTTTTCTTTTTTTTTTTGCTGTCCCACTGTTTCTTGAAGACGGTGCAAATCTTGGGTGAGCAAACGGTTCGCAACACCATGTTCTTCTCCAGACTGTGCTGCATCCTCTTCATGCAACCTGTCACTTGTACCTTCAACTGTAATAGTCGCAGCGCTGCTGCTAAAGTCTGAAAGGTCATCAACGTCACTTATGTCGGCTGGTTCTGGTGTCAACGCTTCAATAAAGAGTTGCTTTGACAATTTCTTGCTGAGTGGTGATGCACGCCACCTGGGAGGCTTGCGAGTTTTACACACCTTACTGAATCTGAACACAGATGGAACTGCAGTGTCTCTCAGAATATTGTGACCACTTGCCAGGCCAGCGATGAAGTCACATTGTTGGAAATGTTTTGAGCAAATTTCGTCACTTTGGAATTGGAACCTTCATCCCTCTTAATTGCAACAATCCATCTCTTGTACAGCACATTGTTCTTTGGGAACCGGTGAAATGAGACCTACAAAAGACAAACAAAAGTAAACATGTGGTTTTGCTGTAGGCTACCGTAGTAGATGAAAAACAACTGTTACACATTTAAAAGTCTAAAAGGCAAATAAATGCGAAAAAAAATTACACCATCTCCCGCTAAAGGGAACCATGTGTAGACGTGAAGCAGCGGGCGCTAACGCTTACACTGGCGGCGGCGTTGACGCTGGAGCTCATCGCAGCGTTGCGCAGGAGAGAAAACTGGGGAGGCGCAAAGCAGGCAGTGATGGAGCAGTTTTTCCTACTAGAACATGCCAATCGCTGCTAATGGGCAATGAGAGACAGAAGACTCCGACTGGACACAGAGACCCGCACTCCGCTTTTAGTTAACGCGCACGCTGCGAATTTTTATTGTTCAACAACGCACAGGAGAAATCTCCCACCGGCACCACCTTGGAGGTCAAGATCCATTGCTATATATACGGGATGGCCAGTGAACGGTTGTGCAGCGCGAGCAGTCGGTTTTTTCAACCAAGAAACTCGCTAGCAGACGCTGCCCGCGTCGGCGTCGCGAGGCGAGAGAGGGAGGAGCGTAAGAGAGGAGAGAGAGGGGGTGACACGCATGCGCAGTGGGGAGTGTGAACGCCGTGGGCAGGGATGCGTAGAGGAGAGAGGGGGGGGAGCGTAGGAGAGGAGAGAGAGGGGGGGACGCGCATGCGCAGGGGGAGTTAGACGCCGCGGGCAGGGATGGAGAGAGGGGGGAGTGTAAGAGGGGAGAGAGGGAAGGGAGGCGCATGCGCAGTGTGGGTGTGGTTGCCGCGGGGAGGGATGCCTAGAGGAGAGAGAGGGGGAGAGGAGGTTTTTTATTTTTATTTTTTTTAACTGTTTGCGCATGCGCAGTAAGGGTGGGCACGCGGCACACCACCACCACCACCACCACCACCACCGGATTAAGCTTCGCCATAAGATGCTTCACATCTAAAAGAAGAAGTGCTTCTTGAAAGTGTTGTAGTGTTGAAGGCTGTCCACTGATATTGTGCTGCTTGAAGCTCGCACGCCCTGCCATGTCTTTCCATGAAGGTACAAACTAAGTGCAAAAAGTTCACCTTCTGGTCTTCAAAGATAATCATCTAAAAGTGTCATTACGCAGGGTAAAGTTGCCGCTAACAGTACTCAAAAAGAGTGCCCTACTGCGGTAGCTTAGTGGGTAAGATACAAAGCTCTAGGACGCGGGTTCGCTTACCAGCCACTGCGGCCACATTTAGATTGGACAAAATGCAGGAACACTCGTGTGCCTGCAAGTTAACTGGACAATCACCAATGCAGTAGTTTGGGTGCGTGTGTAATCAAAATTAATCGGGAGTCCCCACGTACGGGCTCCCTAATGATCGCATCGTGAATTTGGCACATAAAACAGCAGAAATTGTTGCTTAAAAAAGACTGCGCCTGCAAGCACCGGCTTGGTTAATGATGTGCTTCGCTAATAAACACGAGGCAGTGTGTTGAATCCTCAATGCACTTCGGTGGAAGCGTGATGGAAGAACATTCGTGTAATTAATTAGCTTGATGTGCACTGTAAATAACCCATTGCGATTATAAAATTAATCAAAGTGTTGCTGTCGGAAGTTGGACACCATCAAACGTGGAAGCAGCAGAGCGGTCGCGTCAATTTATTCATTACAGGGTGTGGCGGCAGCCAAGCCAAGCCAAGCCGCCAGGCAGCGCCACCCTCCGCTGCTCTCCGGAACCTCCAGAGAATCCGAATAAAACCAGTTGATCTTTGGGATCCACACCGCGCGGTTGTGTCTGCTTCTCCCGCGCGTACACGCGTCCCAACAGTGGTGACCCGGACGAGGCTTACCGCCTTTTTCAAGCGATCGACGCCATGGAGACTCCCCCTGACGCACCGGCCATCTCCGCCGTCGGCATCAGGCTCCCGCCGTTTTGGACAACGGACCCGCAGCTATGGTTCCTGTAGGTGGAGTCCCAATTCACCGCTCGTCGTATTGCCGCTGAGCTAACAAAGTACCACCACGTGGTCGCTAGCCTCCCACCGGCTATAGCGAGCGAAATACGCGATCTGCTGGTCGCTCCACCTGCAGAGAACGCGTACACAACGCTCAAACAGCTGCTCATCAGCCGCCTCACACCGTCGGAGCCTCAGCTACTGCAGCAGCTACTGCACGACACCGAGCTCGGGGACCGGACGCCCAGCCAATTGTTGCGCCGCATGAGGCAGCTGTTGCACACGGTCGGCGCAACCACCACCGATGCCGACAGCAGACTGCTTCGCGAGCTGTTCCTACAGCGACTTCCGGTCAACGTGCGCATGGTCCTCGCCTCGGCTGCCGACAAACGCCTGTCTCAACTCGCCGAGCTCGCGGATTCGGTGCTGGCGGTCGCTCCGCCGTCCGTCGCGGCGCTACAGCCAGACATCGTTGGCAGCGCGCCTACGACCGCACTGCATGACATCCGGGAGCAGATATGCCGCCTCGCCGATACCGTCGCAGCGATGCAGGCCCGCAGCACTCCCGAGGAGCGCCAGCGCCCAGCAGCGCAACAGAGAATCTGCTGGTATCACAGGAAGCATGGCAACGCTGCTCGCAAATGCATTCCTCCTTGCGACTATGCGGGAAACGGGAGCGGCCGGCACTGAGGACGACCAGTGTCACAGATGCCCCCGAACGTCGTCCATCAGTGTTTTCCCTCACCGACCGCGACAGTGGCCTTCGATTCCTCGTGGACACCGGCGCTGAGGTGAGCGTGTTGCCGGTTGGGTCCACCGATCGCCTTGTCCCCAGTGCGTCCCCCCCTTCAGGCGGTCAACAACACAACCATCGCCACCTACGGACATCGCTCGCTGCCACTCGATTTAGGCTTGAACAGAACGTTCCGGTGGATTTTCATCGTGGCAGCAGTGAAGTTCGCCATCTTGGGTGCGGACTTTCTTCGGCATTTCGGCCTTCTCGTCGACGTGCGCAACCGCCGCCTTCACGATCCCGTGTCGCAGGCAACTGTGCAAGGCAATCCCTCGCAACACCCTCCGCTGAGCCCCACTCTGCTCAGGCCGTCCGGTGCAGAACGTTTCACTCGCATTCTGCAGGATTTTCCCGAGTTGACGAGGCAGCCGTCCGCCAGCGCCGCGGCGAAGCACGAGGTACGCCACTACATCGCCACCAGCGGCCCACCCGTGCACGCGCGGCCTCGCCGTTTGCCTCCAGAGAAGTTGAAGGTCGCACGACAAGAATTTGAACACATGATGGAGCAAGGGATCATCAGACCCTCGTCGAGCGCCTGGGCATCTCCACTCCATATGGTGTCAAAGTCAACGCCGGGAGACTGGCGACCATGCGGGGACTATAGGGCGCTGAACCAGGTAACGACTCCAGACAGATACCCGGTACCGCACATACACGATGTCACGACGAGGCTTCACGGTGCCACTATCTTCTCGAAGATCGACCTGGTGCGGGCATACCATCAGATTCCCGTTGTCCCCGGAGGACGTCCCGAAGACCGCCATCGCAACGCCTTTCGGACTTTTCGAATTCCTCCGCATCCCATTCGGACTCCGAAACGCGGGTCAGACATTCCAGCGGTTCATGGACGGTGCTATACGCGGCCTCAGCTTCTGCCACGCCTATCTTGACGACTTGCTAGTCGCCAGCAGCACTCCGGAAGAGCACGTGAATCATCTGCGCATCGTCTTCCAGCGCTTAATGGAGCATGGCGTGGTCGTGAACATGGCCAAATGCGAGCTTGGTGTGCGACAGCTCTCGTTTCTTGGACAGGTCATCTCCGCCTCAGGAGTTCTTCCTCAACCCAACAAGGTTGAAGCCGTGCAAGGATTTCCGCAGCCGACCGCCAAGCGCCAGTTTCGGGAATTTCTGGGTTTGGTAAACTCCTACCGCCGTTTCATTCCCCGCTGCGCCCAGATCCTTCAACCTCTCCACGACCTGCTGGCCACTTCACGGAATGGCTCAGACACCCTCTCCTGGTCTCAAGAAGCAAACGAAGCCTTCTGCGAGGTCAAGGACGCTTTGGCAAACGCCGCACTGCTTGAATACCCCAGGTCCGGTGTCCCGCAGAGCGTAATGGTGGATGCCTCCGATACAGCCGTTGGGGCTGTATTACAGCAGCTCGTTGGGGGGAATCTGGCGCCCGATTTTCTTCTTTTCGAGGAAGCTAACGCCTACCGAGCGCCGCTACAGCACCTTCGGGAGAGAACTGCTGGCCGTGTACGCTGCCATACGACATTTTCACAATTTCCTGGAAGGTGTAGAGTTTTTCGACCACAAGCCGCTTACTTATGCATTGCGCTCGCTAAGCTCCGAAGGTGGAACGCACACAGCACGTGAACGGCGCCAAATGTCCTATATATCAGAGTTCACGACTGATATCCGCCACGTCAATGGCGGCGACAACGAGGTAGCGGACGCCCTCTCACGGAATCCTGTGAACGCCATCATGCCCACACTACAGGTTGATTTTTCCGCTTTGGCAGCCGCTCAACGTGAAGATGACGAACTGAAACACCTGTTGACCGCGACCACTGCCCTGAATCTTGAGTGGATCCCAGTTCCCGGATCCGAGGACAAGGTTTGCTGTGACACAAGCGTCAGTAGAACTCGCCCGTTCGTGCCCGCGAGCCTCCGTCGCCATGTGTTCGAGTCCTTGTACAGACTGTCTCATCCGGGGATTAGAGCGCCACCCAAAGACTGGTGACGGCAAGATTTGTCTGGCCGGGCGTAAATCGGGACGTCCGACGCTCGGCACGTGAATGTGTAGCTTGCCAGCGCTCTAAGATACAACGCCATACCTCGACAGCACTGGGAACACTCCCCACTCCGGATTCTCGCTTTGATCATGTCCACCTGGACATCGTCGGCCCGCTTCCACCCTTCCACGAAAAGGCTTACCTGCTGACCTGTGTCGACAGGTCACACCCTGCTGGGCGGAGACCATCCCTATCGCGGACATCACTGCCGAGACGGTTGCGAGTGCTTTCCTGTACCACTGGGTAGCCCGTTTCGGGGTGCCCTGCACGATAACAACAGACCGCGGCCGACAATTCGAATCAGCCCTTTTCACTGCCGTCAGTCAGCTCATGGGCACCTCACGCATACGCACGACGGCGTACCACCCCATGAGCAACGGCATGGTGGAGCGCTTTCACCGCCAGCTGAAGGCTGCGCTCACGGCAACCGAGGAACACAACTGGGTGGAGGCCCTCCCACTCGTTCTTTTGGGTATAAGGTCCACCTTGAAAGAGGACATTGGCTGCAGCGCCGCTGAGCTGGTCTACGGCACGACACTCAGGCTGCCGGGAGAGCTCTTTGCGCGCGGCTCAGAGGAGGCATCCATAGATTGCAGCGGCTATGCACTTCGCCTACGCAACGTCATGAGCAAACTGCGGGCGGTACCTCCACGGCCCCCAGGGTCGTGTGTGGTGCACGTCAACCCACAGCTCACATCGTGCCCATATGTGTTTGTACGACACGACGCGGTTCGGCGACCTCTTCAGCCACCCTATGATGGGCCGTTTCAAGTCCTCCGCCGTGGCAACAAACAATTCACAATCAAGAGAAGCGGCCGTGAGGAGGTTGTGTCGTTGGACCGCATCAAGCCAGCACACATGGACCGTGACGACGCCGTGTTGCCTCCACTAAGGGAATCATCGCCAGGACCCCCAGCTCCAATGCCAGCCCAAGTCCACGAGGTACCCTCCCGGCTGACGCACAGCGGGCGGCTATCAAGAGCACCCACTCGCCTGGACTTTTAACTCCGTTCGGCAACTCACTAAGGGGGAGTGCTGTGGCGGCAGCCAAGCCAAGCCGCCAGGCTGCGCCACCCTCCGCTGGTCTCCGGAACCTCCAGAGAAGCCGAATAAAACCGGTTGATGTTTGGGATCCACACCGCGCGGTTGTGTCTGCTTCTCCCGCGCGTACACGCGTCCCAACAAGGGCTTCGTTGGGGAGGCACCGTGTGTTTCACACCAAAGGCCAACTAAATAGAACTTGCTTGGGGTTGCAAATCCTGGTTAATAAATTGTATTGCGCGGGATTAAAGTAAGAAAGAAAAAAAACGTGACAGCATATATTTATTACATATAAAAAGGAATTTCGCCTGCGCATTGATAAGCGCTAGGTGGTTGATCTCGCTAAACAGCTTTTGCATAAACCTAGCGCTTCTCCGATACGACCCAAACGTCAGCGAAAGATTTGTCACATAAATCAGATAGACGTACTTTCTTTCCTTCGCTATCGGTCACTCCACGTTGATTGCAAAAGGGAACACAGCAGTGTTGCGGCATCTTGATCACCGCTAATAAAGTAAATAAGAATGACACGTGTTCCGCTGCCGCGTTCACGACGGAGTACGGAAAAACATGTGCACCGCGCGTCCGCGCGCGGTGTCGTCTGCTCAGTCTGACATAACCAAGATGGCGCCGGCGATTGCTACGGCGCCAACTAGATGGCGCTGCCAATTTCGCATAAGGTTCAGTTTTTTCGGCATGATAAGTTTTTTCTGCATGATTCGAGCTTGCTTTTATATGAGTACATAAGCCACTAGATTGAAGCTTAATTGGGGTTACAACTTTGTACTGTTTCTTGTGCGGCAGTCGCCTGCCTTTTTTTTTCGGCCACCACTTGGCTGAAGGGTGCACAAGTGCTTTGAAGCATACTGGCGGAGTTTTGTGGTACCTTTTGGCTTTGAGTGTATGTAATCCGAAGTGTGAACGATCTAGCCATGGTCAAAAAGACCGTAAAGTGTTCAGGGTGCGGAATGGGATGGAAAATAGAGTTTTGTGCGGATGACAAGACATAACCAGCTGACGCGAAGTGTAAGCAATGTGAGTTAGAGGCGAAAATGGAAATAATGATGGCTGCCCAGAATAAGCTCATGGTAAGAATCGCCGAGGTGGAGAATGCGTTGGCGACAGAGCGAGAAAAAACGATGGCTATGGGAGAAAGGCTTAAGTAAGCTGAGGAAGGGTTAGCGAAGGCAGTCATGGTGGACAAGGAAGCAAGCGACGGCGGGAACAGGAGGGCATCAACCCCCCATAGTGGGAGACGCGAAGGGGGAAACAGGTTTGGGGAAGACAGGTGCAGGGGTCACAGGACCCAGTTTCCGCGAGGTGGTTTTGGGAATGGGAGGGAGCAAAACAGCGGCGGTTGCGCGAGCTGGTGACCGAGGCAGTGGCCAGGTGTGGGACAGTCCAGCAGAAAAGTCGGAGCACGTGATAATGGCCGGGGACTCGAATTTAGCTAGATGCGCAGAAGCAGTCAAGGAAAGGGTGAGAGGCGACAAAGGAGTTTTAATAGGGACGTTCTCGGGACATAGGCTGTGATCAGTGATGAGACAAGCTAGCGCAAACTTCGCAGCTAAGGCTAATGGACGTAACCTCGTGGTAATTGCGGGAGGTCTAAACGACGTCTTGAATGAAGAATCAGCTGAACTAGCGACCACATTGGCGAAAGGGGTCGATGACATGCGCGCCATTTCCCCTCAGGTGCAGATAGTGGTATGCACAATACCGGAGGTACCGGTGCGTGACGGCAACCTGCAAAGAGCGGTTGTCGACGCAAACAAAGAGATATGGCAGATGAGTCGAGAGAAAGGCATCGAGGTAGTGGAAATAAACAGAGAGGTGCACAGGTGGGGTGGTTTTCGAAGAGACGGAATACACTTCAATAGGAGGCTTGGTCATGAGGTGGGTTGGCGACTTGCAGGACGCGCAGTAGCTTTTTGGGGGGGGGGCACGCGGGCCCTTCGGTGTCCAGGGTAGCGTGTAATGAGGACAACAACCAGGGGGGACTCTGTGACAGGTAGCATAGCGAAAAACCAGAGAAAAGGTAAAAGAAGGGAGAAGGCGCGTGTCGCAATTGGTTACATTAACATGCAGGGTGGCAGAAAAAAGGCAGAATGGTTAGAGATTGAAGGACAGTTAAACAAGGAACAGATAGGTGTTTATGCGGTTACAGAAACACACCTTAGAGACTTGGAAGAGCCACCACATATTGACAATTATATTTGGGAAGGATGCAACAGGATCATATCAGAAAGGAGAGGTGGGGGCGTTGGAATGCTAATTCATAGCAGAGCAAAATGGGACAGAGTGAAGCAAACGTGTTCAGAGCACCTATGGGTTTCGGGCACAGTAGGTGGAAAGAAAACGTGGCTAGGTGTAGCTTACTTGTGGACGGGGAATAACTACAGAGAAAAGAATCTGGAGATAGTGAAATGCATAAGCACCGATATTAAAGAATTTGGTCATGATGCCGAAATAATCTGTTGGGACGCGTGTACGCGCGGGAGAAGAAGACACGACCGCGCGGCGTGGATCCCAAACATCAACTCTTTATTCAGGTTCTCTGGAGGTTCCGGAGAGCAGCGGAGGGTGGCGCTGCCTGGCGGCTTGGCTTGGCTTGGCTGCCGCCATAGCACTCCCCCCTAGTGAGTTGCCGAACGGAGTTAAAGGTCCAGGCGAGTGGGTGCTCTTGATAGCCGCCCACTGTGCGTCAGCCGGGAGGGCACCTCGTGGACTTGGGCTGGCATTGAAGCTGGGGGGTCCTGGCGATGATTCCCTTAGTGGAGGCAACACGGCGTCGTCACGGTCCATGTGTGCTGGCTTGATGCGGTCCAACGACACGACCTCCTCACGGCCGTTTCTCTTGATTGTGAATTGCTTGTTGCCACGGCGGAGGACTTGAAACGGCCCATCATAGGGTGGCTGAAGAGGTCGCCGAACCGCGTCGTGTCGTACAAACACATATGGGCACGATGTGAGCTGTGGGTCGACGTGCACCACACGCGACCCTGGGGGCCGTGGAGGTACCGCGCGCAGTTTGCTCATGACGTTGCGTAGGCGAAGTGCATAGTCGCTGCAAGCTATGGATGCCTCCTCTGAGCCGCGCGCAAAGAGCTCTCCCGGCAGCCTGAGTGTCGTGCCGTAGACCAGCTCAGCGGCGCTGCAGCCAATGTCCTCTTTCAAGGTGGACCTTATACCCAAAAGAACGAGTGGGAGGGCCTCCACCCAGTTGTGTTCCTCGGTTGCCGTGAGCGCAGCCTTCAGCTGGCGGTGAAAGCGCTCCACCATGCCGTTGCTCATGGGGTGGTACGCTGTCGTGCGTATGCGTGAGGTGCCCATGAGCTGACTGATGGCAGTGAAAAGGGCTGATTCGAATTGTCGGCCGCGGTCTGTTGTTATCGTGGAGGGCACACCGAAACGGGCTACCCAGTGGTACAGGAAAGCACTTGCAACCGTCTCGGCAGTGATGTCCGCGATAGGGATGGCCTCCGCCCAGCGGGTGAACCTGTCGACACAGGTCAGCAGGTAGGCCTTTCCGTGGCAGGGTGGCAGTGGGCCGACGATGTCCAGGTGGACATGATCAAAGCGAGAATCCGGGAGTGGGGAGTGTTCCCAGTGCTGTCGAGGTATGGCGTTGTATCTTAGAGCGCTGGCAAGCTACACATTCGCGTGCCCAGCGTCGGACGTCCCGATTTACGCCCGGCCAGACAAATCTTGCCGTCACCAGTCTTTGGGTGGCTCTAATCCCCGGATGAGACAGTCTGTGCAAGGACTCGAACACATGGCGACGGAGGCTCGCGGGCACGAACGGGCGAGTTCTACTGACGCTTGTGTCACAGCAAACCTTGTCCTCGGATCCGGGAACCGGGATCCACTCAAGATTCAGGGCAGTGGTCGCGGTCAACAGGTGTTTCAGTTCGTCATCTTCACGTTGAGCGGCTGCCAAAGCGGGAAGATCAACCTGTAGTGTGGGCATGATGGCGTTCACAGGATTCCGTGAGAGGGCGTCCGCTACCTCGTTGTCGCCGCCTTTGACGTGGCGGATATCAGTCGTGAACTCTGATATATAGGACATTTGGCGCCGTTCACGTGCTGTGTGCGTTCCACCGTCGGAGCTTAGCGAGCGCAATGCATAAGTAAGCGGCTTGTGGTCGGTGAGGACGAAAAACTCTACACCTTCCAGGAAATGGCGAAAATGTCGTATGGCAGCGTACACGGCCAGCAGTTCTCTCCCGAAGGTGCTGTAGCGGCGCTCGGTAGGTGTTAGCTTCCTCGAAAAGAAGGAAATCGGGCGCCAGATTCCCCCCAACGAGCTGCTGTAATACAGCCCCAACGGCTGTATCGGAGGCATCTACCATTACGCTCTGCGGGACACCGGACCTGGGGTATTCAAGCAGTGCGGCGTTTGCCAAAGCGTCCTTGACCTCGCAGAAGGCTTCTTTTGCTTCTTGAGACCAGGAGAGGGTGTCCGAGCCATTTCGTGAAGTGGCCAGCAGGTCGTGAAGAGGTTGAAGGATATGGGCGCAGCGGGGAATGAAACGGCGGTAGAAGTTTACCAAACCCAGAAATTCCCGAAGCTGGCGCTTGGCGGTCGGCTGCGGAAATCCTTGCACGGCTTCAACCTTGTTGGGTTGAGGAAGAACTCCTGAGGCGGAGATGACGTGTCCAAGAAACGAGAGTTGTCGCACACCAAGCTCGCATTTGGCCATGTTCACGACCACGCCATGTTCCACTAAGCACTGGAAGACGATGCGCAGATGATTCACGTGCTCTTCCGGAGTGCTGCTGGCGACTAGCAAGTCGTCAAGATAGGCGTGGCAGAAGCTGAGGCCGCGTATAGCACCGTCCATGAACCGCTGGAATGTCTGACCCGCGTTTCGGAGTCCGAATGGCATTCGGAGGAATTCGAAAAAGTCCGAAAGGCGTTGCGATGGCGGTCTTCGGGACGTCCTCCGGGGCAACGGGAATCTGATGGTATGCCCGCACCAGGTCGAGCTTCGAGAAGATAGTGGCACCGTGAAGCCTCGTCGTGACATCGTGTATGTGCGGTACCGGGTATCTGTCTGGAGTCGTTACCTGGTTCAGCGCCCTATAGTCCCCGCATGGTCGCCAGTCTCCCGGCGTTGACTTTGGCACCATATGAAGTGGAGATGCCCAGGCGCTCGACGAGGGTCTGATGATCCCTAGCTCCATCATGTGTTCAAATTCCTGTCGTGCGACCTTCAACTTCTCTGGAGGCAAACGGCGAGGCCGCGCGTGCACGGGTGGGCCGCTGGTGGCGATGTAATGGCGTACCTCGTGCTTCACCGCGGCGCTGGCTGGCGGCTGCCTCGTCAACTCGGGAAAATCCTGCAGAATGCGAGTAAAACGTTCTGCACCGGACGGCCCGAGCAGAGTGGGGGCTCAGCGGAGGGTGGTGCGAGGGATTGCCTTGCACAGTTGCCTGCGACACGGGATCGTGAAGGCGGCGGTTGCGCACGTCGACGAGAAGGCCGAAATGCCGAAGAAAGTCCGCACCCAAGATGGCGAACTTCACTGCCGCCACGATGAAAATCCACCGGAACGTTCTGTTCAAGCCTAAATCGAGTGGCAGCGAGCGATGTCCGTAGGTGGCGATGGTTGTGTTGTTGACCGCCTGAAGCGGGGACGCACTGGGGACACGGCGATCGGTGGACCCCACCGGCAGCACGCTCACCTCAGCGCCGGTGTCCACGAGGAATCGAAGGCCACTGTCGCGGTCGGTGAGGAAAAACACTGATGGACGACGTTCGGGGGCCTCTGCGACACTGGTCGTCCTCAATGCCGGCCGCTCCCGTTTCCCGCATAGTCGCACGGAGGAATGCATTTGCGAGCAGCATTGCCATGCTTCCTGTGATACCAGCAGATTCTCTGTTGCACTGCTGGGCGCTGGCGCTCCTCGGGAGTGCTGCGGGCCTGCATCGCTGCGACGGCATCGGCGAGGCGGGATATCTGCTCCCGGATGTCATGCAGCGTGGTCGTGGGCGCGCCGCCGGCGATGTCTGGCTGTAGCGCCGCGACGGACGGCGGAGCGACCGCCAGCACCGAGTCCGCGAGCTCGGCGAGTTGAGACAGGCGTTTGTCGGCAGCCGAGGCGAGGACCATGCGCACGTTGACCGGAAGTCGCTGTAGGAACAGCTCGCGAAGCAGTCTGCTGTCGGCATCGGTGGTGGCTGCGCCGGCCGTGTGCAACAGCTGCCTCATGTGGCGCAACAATTGGCTGGGCGTCCGGTCCCCGAGCTCGGTGTCGTGCAGTAGCTGCTGCAGTCGCTGAGGCTCCGACGGCGTGAGACGGCTGATGAGAAGCTGTCTGAGCGCTGTGTACGCGTTCTCTGCAGGTGGAGCGACCAGCAGATCGCGTATCTCGCTCGCTATTGCCGGTGGGAGGCTGGCGACCACGTGGTGGTACTTTGTTAGCTCAGCGGCAATACGACGAGCGGTGAATTGGGACTCCACCTGCAGGAACCACAGCTGCGGGTCCGCTGTCCAAAACGGCGGGAGCCTGATGTCGACGGCGGAGATGGCCGGTGCGTCAGGGGGGAGTCTCCATGGCGTCGATCGCTTGAAAAAGGCGGTAAGCCTCGTCCGGGTCACCACTGTTGGGACGCGTGTACGCGCGGGAGAAGAAGACACGACCGCGCGGCGTGGATCCCAAACATCAACTCTTTATTCAGGTTCTCTGGAGGTTCCGGAGAGCAGCGGAGGGTGGCGCTGCCTGGCGGCTTGGCTTGGCTTGGCTGCCGCCATAAATCCTTCTAGGGGACATGAATGCTCACATACATGACCTTGACGGATATTCAGACTCCAATGGCAAGTTATTGCTAGATCTCTGCGAGCAACATAAGGGGATTTTAGCTTGTACGTATACTTCCTTACGTTACCGTGTTACCGTATACCGGAAGGAATCTGCGCATGCGCGGGCCTTTACGGAACGTAGACTTTGTACGGAACGTAAACTACTCGCCGGATAGGCTTTACGTTTGCGGCCCTACCTCGCAAACCACCTTCGTTCGTGGCTACGCGCGATATTCAGTTTGCGGAGACTCCTGCCGCCGAGTCAAAATAAGCCGAAGCGCGAATGCGAATTGCGATCACCTTGTTTCAGTCGGCTTACCGAAGCTAGAGTGACGTAAATGACGTAAACGTGAGACATACGAGACTAGCAGTGGACTGGGCGACCTCCACTCATTTTGTGCCAGTGCATACTGAGGATGCCACCCGCATAGGTGGCGAAACGTCTATGTAACTTTTGTTATATTTTGTTATGTTAAGTCGGAGTACATATTTTTAATCATGAACTGACCCGGCTTTTGGAACATTTTTGCACGTGAGGAGGCAGTAGCGTAAACTTTTTGTGCGCTACAAAGTAAACAAAATCGACGAAGAAAATGGCACGGGACAACACAACCGCGAACTAACAACTGTTTATTTTCACAGGATCATGACAAAATATATACACACAAGAAGGGGAACACACAAAAAACAAAAAAAACACACATGCGCAAGAACTGTATCAAGAGAGGATCTATGCTTAATCCGGTACCCACGTATCTCTAGGTCTGTTAGCCTCTTACGTGGGTACCGGATTAAGCATAGATCCTCTCTTGATACAGTTCTTGCGCGTGTGTGTTTTTTTTTTGTTGTTGTTTTTTGTGTTCCCCCTTCTTTGTGTGTATATATTTTGTCATGATCCTGTGAAAATAAACAGTTGTTAGTTCGCGCTTGTGTTGTCCCGTACCATTTTCTTCGTCGATTTTGTTTACTTGTAGCGCACAAAAGTTTACACTATGTACAACCAACTGGCCCCCTACCCTGGCTCTTCGAGGCAGTAGCGTAGCCAGAAATTTTTTTCGGGGGGGGGGGGGGGGTTCAACCATACTTTATGTATGTTCGTGCGTGCGTTTGTATGTGTGCGTGCATATATACGCAAGCAAAACTGAAAAATTTCGGGGGCGGTTTGAACCCCCCCCAACCCCCCCCCCCTCTTGGCTACGCCACTGGTGAGAGGCCTAAAGCGCCTAAAGCCCCCGACAGACTGGACAGGTGGCGCCATCTAGCGGGGTCAATGTGAAACAGGCAAGCACAAAATTGCTATTGCAGAAACATCGCGCATTTTACTCCTTGCGTAAATTCCATGCAGTGAAATAATTATGAATGAGTTGCCTTTTTCATCATTTTCGCCCTCAAACACTAGATGATAACAAACGTGTTCATGAATGTGGTTGCACGAAGCGTCACAAGATGTCGACACCATCGTCGCTAACCCGATATTTTTGCACCCTTTTTTTGTAAACCGAGATGCTGCTGTACACGCTAAAAACCTCTCTTAATATTTTGCCCAAGCGATTATTCAATCTTATCTAAATCAAGTATAGTTGAAATGCAGTTATCATCACCAAATGGTGGTTTGCGCAAACGTAAATGTTTACGTTTACGCACGCACGTAAACGTTTGCGTATGAGGAGCTAAAACATCTCTGCAGCACGCGTTCCGGTAAGACGGTAAACGCAATCCAGTAACCGGTAACTTGGAAACGTAAAAAAGTGTACTTCCAAGCTAAAAGCCCCTACTATCAATTTACACGTATCTTGTCGTTCCTGGCAATCATTTCGACGTTTTATGGGCTAGATTAAACACGCTCCTTCATCGCGGTCACACTACCGCCCCTGTTTCCGATCTGAAAGTTGATTAATTTTAATACGTGGGGTTTAACGTCCCAAAACCACGATATGATTATGAGAGACGCCGTAGTGGAAGGCTCCGGAAATTTCGATCAGCTGGTGTTCTTTAACGTGCACTGACATCGCACAGTACACGGGCCTCTACCATTTCGCCTCCATCGAAATGCGACCGCCGCGGCCGGGATCGAACCCGCGACCTACGGGTCAGCAGCCGAGCACCCTAGCCACTGATCCACCGAGGCGGACCGAGCTGAAAGTTAACGGCAAAGATGTAGATGGGTCAGAATTGGCTGACACATTTAAAGGGACTGTCTACCGCTCGGAAAAAATGTTCTGATTGTGGCGAAAATGAGGAAATCGTACATCACATCGGCGGCAACGATCATGCGTTTGTCCCATTAAAAAGGAATTATAATTTTAATTAGATGTGGAAAGTCGACAAAGAATGACCGCTAGCGTCACCCAACAGCGATGTGGTTCAATCTACTGGCAGGACAAGAAATCCTTGCAGGTAGACTAATTTTGCTTAAAAACTAACATGTATAACTTGAAATTGTACTTTACGCGCTTGAGTCAGCTTTAGGTTGCGCCAGAGAGTAATTTCTGCTTTTTTTCTCACGCGTTCAAAGAGGCGCCTGGTGGCGCTGCCGGCGGCGCGTTCGCCTGTCTGCATGCTACAGTGTACTAGAATGGTACTGCATGCCTACGGCGGAGAAACGCGAGCACTGCGTCCGGCAGTGTGGAATTTTTGAACCGTACCCGTGAGTCCAACGTAATCTAGTAACGTTGCGCGAGTCCTCAAGCGTACGGTGTACCCCAGTATTCACCGAGGTTCTACATTGCCATCACGTTCCGCTTCACCAAGGCGTCCATGCTGGCTCTCATATCGCATATGCAACACAGAACACCTAAACATAACAGAAAGACAACATGCAGGGACCTTCTGTTCTTTTGTGAAGCACGTCTCATGTTCGCTTTAGTAGCACATTTGGCATGAGTGGAGCCACCAGTTTGTTTCACAACGCTGGCGTACCAGTGTTGCTGGAACAGACCAACTTGTCCGCTCGACTGCGGTGGTTTTTCAGGCTGTCTAAACAAAGCTGGAGAAACCGTGGTAATAATACTTTATCTCGCAAATGGCGTGCTTTAAACGACCACTACATTATTTGTTTTATTATTCAACAAAACTTGATGAAGTCTCAAAAAAGTGCACGCGGTTTCAGTTTTCGATTTTCACCGGCACTGCAATCGTCATCGCCTCCACCAATCAGTGTTGTGGGCACTCATCACACCACCGGAAGAAGACCGAACGCAGATCAAAAAATTCTGTTTTAAAAATTTCTACTCACTTTCCAGAGAAACCACTGCAAGGTTGGACACCTCAGACGGTACGCTTTTTATTGCGATACAAAACAGAAGAGCGATGAAGGACGGTAGACAGTCCCTTTAATAATTTTTTTCACTCATATGACTACAACCGGAAGTGCGGATGATGCTTGCGAGTAGGTTAAAAATCGAAATGTTCAGACATTGTACTTATCTCCTATCACCGCCCACTAAGTCTCGTCAACAATGAAAGGTATAAGAAATAGTACCAGTTGTGATGTTGACGGAATTCAAATACGCCATGTTAAAGAACTTTCTGATGTTATCGCTCCTATTTTAGCACACATTTTTAATGTCTGTTAACGAAGTTTGCTTTTCCTGTCAATATGCAAGTGGCAACAGTGACGGTACTTTATAAAAAAGGTGATCGAAATGATTTAGGTAATTATAGACCGGCCTCGATTTTGCCTGTGTTCTCAAAGGCCTTTGAAAAGGTTCTACATACGCGAATTTCAAGTTTTATTGATAAGCACAATTTACTTACGCCTGCTCAGTGTGGATTTAGAAAAAATAAATCTGCTGAACTAGCGCTTCTGGAGCAAAAAGAGTACATACTTACAAAATTCGAAGAAAAGGCACTCGTTCTTGGCGTTTTTATCGATTTTTCCAAGGCCTTTGATTTAGTTAATCATAAAATACTTCTAAATAACTTACACTGCTATGGTATTCGAGGCCAGGCCCTATCGCTTATGGACTCTTACCTATCCAGCAGACAAGTTGTATGCATAAACAACTCTTTCTCCAGTGTGCAACCTGTGCTATGGGGGAGTGCCGCAAGGCAGTATTTTGGGACCACTATTATTTAACATATATCTTAACGATATTACAAATATTTCCAACGAGGCCAAATATATCATATATGCCGATAATACCAGTATATTCTTCTAAGGGCATGACATTAACGAGCTTACAAGAACTTGTAACAAAACGGTGAAAACGCTAGAAAGATGGTCAGCAGCAAATGCTATGCGTATTAACGAAAACAAAACAAAAGCTGTTATATTTCGAGCTAAGAACAAAATAATTCGATCTCACCAAGATATAACACTGAGTACTCGCACTATTGATATTGTTGACCATTTTAAATGTCTTGGCACAATTTTTCCGAGAACATGACCTGGGATTACCATGTGGGATATGTCTTGCAAAAATTAGCTCAGGTGACAGGTGTAATAGGTCGATTTCGATATTTGCTTTAAAAAAAATAAGCTTTTGCTATATCATTCACTTTTTAACTCTCGTTTAAACTGTTGTTAATTGGTATGGGGTACAACGACGGCTACTAATGTTGATAAAATATACATGGTTCAGAAAAAATGCATTAGGGATATATTTAATGCTCATTTTGTGGCATCCACTAGACCCTTATTTTGTAGCTCAGGAATAATTAAGGTGCACCAGCTATACAACTATACTTTGAGCAAAAAATTCAGATCGGAAACTCTTAGGCACATAAGAAATCTACGCAGTCTAGCCAACCTGCGTGCAAGAAATCTAAACTACACCACCCGTCATGAAGTGGAAGGTTGATATAACACGGTTAAACTCCGGCAAACAGCGCTTGTCCTACACTCTTCCAGCTCTTCTGAATCACTGTGACCTGAGAGTTTTTGACTTATTCCACTGATTATATCACGATATCCATGAATTATTTGCAGAGATATAATACTTCATCTTCAAATCAATAGCACATTCAGTTACATGTTTTTCTCTCAGTCCCAAAACAAAACTCTTAGACATATATTTGCTTTTATCAATTGTATGTAGGCATTTCTAGGCTTGTACACTCTTAGAAAAAATGTTAGTAAACAGTTAGTAAACGAATGCCTTTACTAGTTTCCAGCGTATTTTACTACCTTCGCGGCATCCCTTTACTAGCTGCTGGCTAGTAAAGGGATGCCGCGAAGGTAGTAAAATACGCTGGAAACTAGTAAAGGCATTCGTTCACTAGCCAGCAGCTAGTAAAGCTAGTAACTTTTGCCGCTACTAACCAGGGAAGCTTTCTTGGTGTTTTTAACTAAGTAACTACTAAGCCATCTACGTAGATCAGATCAGATCAAATAACTTTATTAGGCGCCCTGCGAATTGGTGGGATGGGCCTGGATTCCGCCTAGGCTTCGGCCAAGGGTTGCTGGCCCTTGGCGGCTTCCTCGGCTCGCTGGACGGCCCAGAGTTGTTGCTCCAGATCCGAGCTGAGCAACGCAGACTCCCAGCGCGCGCGGAGGCTGTAGATGCCGCAATATTTTGCCGTAATCGTGACACTCGTAAGCAAAATTTAGGCAAATTTAAATTTTATAGACTACCTTGGACTAGAAGTTTCGTGCTACGTGATGGTACACATATAAGCAAAAAGAAGGCCACACGATGATGTGTAGAAAACATCAATTATTCTTCTAAATTCTATGGCTGCTAACCGTACACGGTGTGTGATCCTAAAGTAGGAGCATAAATAGCCTTCAAGCTGCTGCTAGAGTAGAAATAGGCTATGTCGAAGTCTTGAAATTCTGTGTGTGCGTTTGTGTGTTATCGTTTGTGATCCGTTCATATACCCATATGACCACATATGATCATATGAGCAGGATCATATGTGATCATATGAGTATGTATACCCATATGATCATACTCATATGATCACATATCAGTAGGATGTGATCATATGAGTATATGATCCATTCTCTTTGACTAATGCGCACTTACCACGGTAACTGAAGCAGTTAATGTACGAGGACAAGTCACCTCATTTTTTATCCTATACTTTTGTAATAGAATCATCTTGATATGACAATGCACATATAACAAAATAGTCGTAAACCGCTATATGACTAATTGTAGTCCATTAGAGGTAAATACGGTTAATAAGTTGCTAGCGTGGTTACTAATAATTTAGTAATGGACTAACCATTCGAGTCAGCCCTATTCACTAACTAGGTAGTAAATTTTGCTAACCGGCATTTTACTACCTTCACTTACTAAGAGGCTAGTGCTTTTGTGACAAGTGAACGGTTAGTATTTAGTTAGTGAATATGCTGACCTTTTTTTTCTAAGAGTGTAGTCTAATAGTGTATAATGTTGTAACCTATATAATGTCTTTTTTTATGCAGTGTATTATGTGCTTCATATTTTGTTTCTGGATGACAATCGCGTTATCGTGTTTATGTTTTCTGCACAGTGTAATAATTTTGTTTTCAATTTGTGGTTCATATATGTATTAAAATCACATCTTCAATGTGTACGCCCTGTTGTAGCGCACTGCCCGTGATGTGCCATATCGCTGTGTTTACCGCGGTGCTGCTACCGAAGGCGTTACGAAGGCGTTCGATCGCCTTCTCTCCTCTCCTCCCCCCGCGCTGCAGCGTGTAAACCCACTCCCTCCTCTCCCTCCCCCCATTTCTTATAAGCCCGTGCGCTCGGTCGGCTTCCGTCATTCTCACTTCGCTCCCGTTCAGATTAATTGTAACGTCAACATCGGCGCCAGTTGCAGCAGCACTCCACCCTCTGCCGAGATCGAGATCGTCGCGGAGTAGCAGCAGCGCAGGGCTCGCGATGCCGGACGCAAACGCCTGCGCAGGCAAGGTGATTCCGAACTCCGGGCCAGGGAAGCGCAAGCCAAGCGTCGGCGTCAAGCTGCAAACCCCGAGGTCCGGAACGCCGACGTCGAAGGCAAGCGTCGGCGAGTGAACGTAAACGGAAACTTGGTGTGCACCCCCCAATGCTGCTTCGCATCCCCTCATGGTTCCCTTTAGTGGGAGATGGTGTAATTTTAACACGAAAGTGTTTTATGCCGGGGTACACCAAGATTTCAATGGTGTATTTCCGTCACGGAAATGACGTTGAAAAAATACACGCGATCAGAAGACAAAGAAAAAAGTTCCGTCACCGGGAGTCGAACCTACGCCCTCTTGGTCCGCAAGAAGAGATGCCGGGCACGCTATCCACTGCGCCGCGGTCACTTTTTTTGTTTGTTGCAATGTTAATACATTATATACATATACATATGCGCCACACATCACCCACCAGCTTGCGTGAGCCTGGCTACATTCACTTATGCACTTTTAAACGTTTCAATGTATCTAATATACCAAGCATTTCTTCAGTTGCCCCTCGGTGCTCCAGCACTTCTCTGAACTTCGTGACGTGTTCAACAAAATAGGCATTAACCGATCGCGCTTGGGGCTCAGCATTTCGTATATTCATACGTGACCTCCATATGCCATAAAGGCATAGAAGCGTAAAGAGGTCATACGGGACACTATTTCCTCGAACAGGCAGAAAACGAATACCGTAAGGCGTCAATTGGATAGCTCCTTCTTCAATGTTCTCTGCAGGATATCCCAATAAAACACAGCATCTCCCAACAGTCAATAAAAACATGTTCTACAGTTTTCGGTTTGTTACACAAAAGACAATTCACTCCCCACGGCACAAACATACCTCGTTCTTCAAGCCATGTTTTCACAGGTAGTGTGCCTGCGTGAAGTTTAAAGAAAAACGTTTTAACCCCAGGTGGAACTAACATCTTTTTGACGCGTTTCAGGACATCCCTTCCCGATCCCTCCCCGTAAATGGTTCCGTAGAGCGGGACTGGAAAAACTATGTCTACCAGGCCATTTCGTAGGCGCTTCCTGGGAACGTTGCTTAAGTATTCAATTGAACATCTACTTATAATAAACCTATAGGAAGAGACCACCTCGCATAAGTAGCGGGATACTTTATACGGACCGCTGTTCACGGTGGAGACAACAAATTCTGGTATAGCTCCCGGTAACATGACCTGAATTATTGTTCGAATGAAAGGGGAATGAATGACCTGTTTCCAGAAAAGATAACTTAACACCAACTCACCTTCTATGACCTTACGGAAAAGATTAGTCTGAGATGTTCGCTCATATTTAGAATTCCAAACAAATGTTGCAAAAATCCAATGAAAACGCTGAATGTTACTTCTTGTGCAGTAGAGAACCTGGAGACCGTACCATATTTTAGCTGCCAAAAAAAACGTTACGTACCATGGATCTTGCAAATATTGACAAATCCCGCCCACCCCAACATAAAGTCTTAGTGCTATTTTCATCCGCCTTATCTCTCCAAAACTGCGTATTTTTCCTATATCTATCTAGTGGTATCCCTAGGTATGTGTTGGGTACAGTGCTCCACTGCAGTTGCTCCAAGAGAGTGGGTGTCTGCTGCCAGGAACCATGCCATAATTAAAAACTTTTGTCTCTGTTCAATAAACTGCCAGTTTGGTCGCAAAAACTCTGCGTGATCTGCAGAGCTATTCTCACACTTTCCTTGTCAGTACATATAAATGCAACATCATCAGCATAGGCGAGCACTCGTACATCACAGGATTGCAGCCGGAAACCTCTTATTTGATCACTGTTCATGATTTTGCTGCACAGGGGCTCTAAAAACAAGGCAAACAGCAATGGTGAAATTAGGAATCCCTGTCTAACTGACGAGCGAACATCACTGCGTTCTGTAAGTTCCCCATTTACAACCAAACTGGTGGTACAGTTTAGATATGCCATTCTAACTCCTTCACATAGAATAGAACCCAGGCCAGCATGGTCTAATATATCAAAAAGTGTGACATGACATACCATATCAAAGGCTTTTGAAAAATCAACTTGTATCATCGCTGCTCTTCCTAAATGAGCATCGCAGTATTCTAGAATACTCCTCGCTAGATGAATGTTTGTAAATATACTTCTACCTCTCATTCCACAAGCCTGGTGTGGCCCTGCTAAATCCGTAATAACACTTTGCATCCTGCTAGCCAAGACTTTCATAAAAATTTTGTAATCCACATTTGTTAAAGTTATAGATCTATATATCCTTTCACTGTTTTACGCTGTGCTTCATCAGTAGACTTCGGAATGAGCACCGTGTGCGGCCGCGCGAAGTAAGGTGGTAAGCGCCCTTTTCGAAAAGCCTCAACAAATAGTTGCTGCAGAATTAAGGCGAAGTGCGGCTTAAATGCCTTATAAAAGGCAGCTGTTAAGCCGTCTGGACCGGGAGACTTTCCGGGTTTCAGGTCATCAATAGCTTTCTCAACTTCTTTCACGGTAATTTCTCTTTCTAATAAATCCGTTTGTTCGCTTTCCAATTGTACTATTTCTGGTAAGAAATCCTGCCGGAAATTTGGATTGCAGGGTTTGCGCAGAGCAAAGAGTTCTCTATAGTGATCTACGAACGCTAGTTTAGTCGCGTTTTGGTCCCTCGCTACTGCGCCAGCTTACTCTACTTCACCTGTTTCATTGCAACGTGCAAACGTCTTCTCGTCCGAGAGGGCACGCTTGGTTGGCACCTCTCCTACAAGTTTCTCAGATCGAGCCCGAACCATTGCACCTTTGTATTCTGCGTGTTTTATAGCTTCCAATTTTATTCTGGTTTCTCTTATTTCGCTTATGAACAACCCAGGAATCTTTGTTTCTTCGAGTATTAAAGTTTCTAGATGGGATCGCAAGCATATTTCTTCCCTACGCAACAAATACTTTGTTTGGCACCCTCGTTCTATTGCCTTAAATTTGGTGCATTGTTTGAAGCTTTCCCATTCTTCGAACTTGTCCAGCTCTCTTTGTTTAACCAAACCTTTTATTTTCTCTTCAAGTGGTCGAGAAATTCCTCATCATTTAATAGGCTTTCATTAAACTTTCAAAGCTCCCATTCAACTTTCTTTTTGGTCTTGGACCCGTTTCTCGAACATGACCAAACTATGGTCGCTAAACGATATTTGTTTCACTATGTAGTTCCTGCAACTGAACGCTAGTTCCGATGTAACGTAAGCTCGGTCGAGCCGAGCATGACTGCTACCTTGAACATGAGTAAAGTGTCGGCGTTTTCCACCAACAGCTGTATAAGCCACATCAACCATAGGAACATTGCCAATTAGATCCCTTAAGTACACCGAACTGGCATCACTTGCACGCAATTCTGTAGAACGGTCATCAGCTTCAAAAACACAATGAAAGTCACCAAGCAGTATCATTGCTCTATCACAGTCTAACATATGAGAAATATCTTGAAAGAACTGCAAACGTTCCTTTGGCAACGTAGGTGCATAAACACACACCACACGGAATGCACATCCAGCAAACTTGAAATCGCACATCACAAATCTACCGCGGTCACAAGACACCACTTTTTCCACTGCAATGCCGATTGAGTTCTTCAGCAGGAGACAACATCCTGCAGAGGAACCAACCGCGTGACACACACACGGAGTAATAGGTATGGAAAGGTGCAAGCATCCTGTCAGTATGACCAGCGGCCGTGGTATGACTCTCACTCTCCACCTTTGTTTCTTGAACCGCCAGCACATCTAGGTCCAGGTCATGCGGCAGACGCTTCAGCTGATACTGCCTACGTCTCGCGCCTAATTCTCGAACATTCAGAGTAGCCACGCAGAGGGGTACATTAGGCGCCGCCATTTGCGTTTTGAAGGGACGCCGGGAGCCTAGCGCTTACCGGCGGGGCTGACAGCCTGCAGTCTTCACTCGTCAGAGCAGCTACCGCGGGTTAGCGACGCTGCTCGGGTGCGGGGACCGTACTTCCCCTTCTTTCCAGTTGCCTTCTTCCATTCGCATTCGAGCTGCCGCTGCTCGCGTTCGGTATCCGCGTCATCCTCCTCACGGCGTCTCTTTACAAGTGCTGGGTCCACATCCATTTTTACCAACGCGCCTTGGTCTCCTCCAAAGCTGTCTTCTTCGATCTTATCCGTCTCTTTTCTTTGTTCAGTCGCGTCTACTGGCGTATCACCTTCCTCATTTGCGTTGTCGCCTTCTTTGACTGATGCGTCCCGACGCGTTGCTCGCGAACGCACCGTCGAACGCGCCGCCGGCAGCTCCTCCGAAGGCACCGGGGCCACAGGTTTAGCACTGTCCTTTTCCGGGCGTTGGTTTTCTGCCTCCCGCGGCGCCACTAGCGTTCCCGTTGCGCAACCACTGCCCTGACTTGCTTCGATAATTTCTTGGAGACGCTTCTCGACCGAGGAGCTGGAAGGTTGTCGCGGCGCGCTGCTGCAACGAACGCTTCCAGCGTCTGTCAACTGCTCTCTTGTTCCGCTCGTAACCGTGCCGGCTCCCCGAGTAGGGGAGCCCACCGAGGAGAGGAGATGATCGCCCAGTCAAGATTCCAACCCCTCAGCCAACTGGATGATGCTACTAACAGCCAGCCAGCAGACCTTACCATCCAAGGATCACCTCGGTCAACACAGCACAGCGACACGCCAGCAAACGACCCCGCTACTGCAGGAAACCAAGTAAGCACGCATCTTTTTGCTGAGCGTCATGGGGCTATCTGAGCATACAGCTATGGATGACCAGGACAGCTGGACAGTAGTACAGAACCGAAAACTCCCGCGACCCAAGCCACCGACCTCACCACAGCCGCAGACCTTATTTGAGACCATAATGTTGAGGCCCAAGGCATTTAACATCACCCAGTTTCCGCCGTACCAGTTTGCGTATAGACTCCGTCTAGCGCTGCCTCAAATTAAGGGGTCCGACATCCAATGCAGGCTGCTCACCAAGTCTAACCTAGCAGTAGTTGATTGCTACACAGAGCAAGCTGCACATCTGCTGCTGAACCTGGAGCACCTGATCATTGACGACCAAATTGTGCAGTTTAATACATATGTTGCTCTCCGTGAAGGGCGCATAAGGGGTGTCATTCACAGAATCAAGGGTCTAACTGAAGAGCAGTTAATGCAAGGCCTGACAAGTTCGACCCATGAAATCGTGTCAGCACGGCCCCTCGGCATGTCTAACACAGCCCTAATCACGTTCAATGGTACAAACCTGCCAGAATACGTGGCTTTCGAATCAGTACGCTTCCCTGTGCACAAGTACAGACCAAAGATAACGTCATGCATGAACTGTTTAGGCATAGGCCACAGAGCTGACGTTTGCACAGCCCCGAAAAGAGACCCAGAAATGTGCACAAGTTGTCATACAAAACATGCAGAGGACTTTATCTGTACTCCGAAATGCATACACTGCAGTGGACCCCATGACTCGCACTCTCCCGACTGTCCAAAGGTAGCAGCAGCTACTGCTGCTCTTCGTAAGCGAGTGAACAAACCGCGCAAACCAGCAGAGGCCTATTCCTCACCGCAGCACTCTGCGTCAGGCAAAATTACCCAGAAGACGAAGCGGTCAGAGGAACAAAGCTTTCCGTCTCTTGCGAGCGACCTCCTAACACCGACGCCGCAGACGCGCCCGCAGTCGGCAACACAGCCTCCGACGCAGCTAGCGTCCACCCCCCACATATGCAGCTAAGGTGCATAACGCGCCGTCTCTACACAGTGCCTCGCCTGCACCACAGACGCATCCAAGCGTTCTGCAAGAACTAGCGGAACTACGAAACACGCAGAAGAAGTATCTGCAAATTATCAGTGACCAACAAAAAACAATTGACGAACTTAAAACTGTTATTATCCAATTAAAAGAGCAAAACGCTGCCAGAGACTCTCTAACCTTGAGTCAAAGACAACTCCCCCCCCGAGCATGAGCAGTATGAACGTCGCTTCGAACAATTCGCAGCACAGCTACAACACATGAAGCACATTATTGAGACACTCAAACCAAAAGCGTCGCTTAAAGGTAACAAACGCAGTAGGCCAGCTGCCAGTGTAGATCAAGAGGAGAACAAAGATTCAGGATCATGCCTCTGATAATTCAGTGGAACGCGAGAAGCCTTTTCAACAAAGTCAATGACTTCCTTTACATCATAAATTCCCTCGAAAAAATCCCCGATATCATTTGCGTGCAGGAGCCGGGCAAGTATTGCCACATTCCAGGATATGTTGGCATTTCATCAGGTCGCTGCGTTACGTATACAAAGAAGAACCTTCCGGCGGTCCACAATGCACTATCTTCAGATTCATTCTCGTGCATTCAGACACGTACCGAAATCGAGGGCAAGACATATGAAATATTAAACTGCTACAGCTGTCCAAAATCAATTAAAGCGGAAATTCCCTTAAGTAAACTAGACACTAAAGGCCCAGCTTTAATTCTGGGAGACTTTAACGCGCCTTGCGTCTTCTGGGGATACTCACAAGATTCTCCCAAAGGGAAGCAACTCAAGGAAGCTTTGGAAGACGCCGGTTTTGCTCTCCTTAACACGCCGGACCAATACACAAGGATCGGTGGCGTGAAGCAGAATGATACATCGCCGGACCTCACTTGGGTTAGGCACCTACCAAAAGGTACGCACTGGGACACATGGCCCGACAATATTGGCAGTGACCACTTACCAATTGTGAGTGCCTGGGGCGGGATTTTTTCTCAGGCAAAGGACGGTTCCTTTATCGACTGGGACAAGTATCGGTCCTATATGGACGGATGCCCAGAAACAGCCACCCTTAAAGAACTTACAGAGCATATAGGAGAAGCGACACGGAAGGCAACCAAAACCTACAAGAAAGTTCCTCAAAAGCCTGCGCCCGACAGGCACCTCCTCAACTTATGGGAGGCACGCATAGCTGCTTTACATTCATACAGGACTGAAAAATCAGCACGCAATCGTCTGAAGCTTAAGCTTCTCACGAGACAAGCGTCAAAGTACGCGTGCAAGCTACGTAAGCAGCAGTGGCAAGATTGCTGCAACCAACTACACGGTCGGATGAATAATCAAAGATTATGGAACATTGTGAAGTCATTGGAAGGCCGGGGCAAAACTCGAACAGCCGCTGAAAACCTTTGTTTGGCTTCCCACTCATCAGCGCGAGCCACCGCCGATACGTGTGCCAACACTTTTTTTCCACAACCGGCAAGGGACCCGGAGTATCCAATATGGCCAGAGGAAAAGCAAAGCAACGACATAATGGATGCTCCTTTCACAATCCAAGAACTTATGACAGCACTAAAGGAGTCAAATAGTAAAACAGCTCCGGGTCCTGATATGATTACGTACAGACAATTACAGCAACTGACAGAAAACCAACTAATCCCTGTTCTTGCCATCATCAATCAAGCATGGGAAGGCGGCAAACTTCCTAAAGAGTGGAAACATTCTAACGTTATACCTCTGCCTAAACAAAACAAACCTCCCACGATTGCAAGTAACCTCCGTCCCATTTCATTAACTTCAGTAATGGGAAAGGTGATGGAGCGAATGGTAAACAAACGCCTCACATGGATCCTAGAAAATGGCGAACACTATCATTGGACCCAAACTGGCTTCAGACCCCACCTGTCTACGCAGGACACACTCCGGCGCATATACGTGGATGTACTAAAAGACCCCTCACCATACTGGCCGAGCACTATTGTAGGTATTGACGTGAAGAAGGCCTTTGACTCTGTGCCCCATGATACTGTACTGCGAGAGCTCTCAGAACTGCCTGTTGGTAGAAGGCTATACAATTATGTTCGGAGTTTTCTGCAGAACAGGACCTTTTCTATAAAAATCGGCTCATTTACAAGTGAAGCATATTCAAACAAAATCGGGGTTCCGCAGGGAGCTGTTATCTCCCCAACACTCTTCAACATAACAATGCGTCCACTTGCCTATCTCCTAAGTGAAGTCCAGCACATCTCGGCGGGAATCTATGCCGACGATGTCACAATATGGTCTAACGTGCGAGACATATCTACGCAACAGCAGCAACTCCAGAAAGCAATTGATGTTATCACCAAATTCCTTGACAGGCAAGGTCTTCAGGTGTCACCAGAAAAGACCGAGTTTGTAGTTATTCTCAAACCCACAAACCACAGCAAGCAGCAATTTATTCGAGATAAAATCCAACTTGCTGTACGAAACACAACCATACAGCGCAAAGAGCACATCAAGATTTTAGGTATAACATACCAACAAAACGCTAAGTCCACCCAATGGGTAGAAAAAGCGCTGCGCACGACAAGACAGACGACAAGAGTGCTGCGAAAGTTGACAAATAGTGCCTGGGGCCTATCCGAAGGTCAAATTAAAAGGCTCACACAAGCGCTTGTCCACTCCAGGTTGCTCTATGGACTACCCTTCCTTCCAATGACGCCGACCCAGCTTGATAGACTTGAATGCATCAACAAAACATGCATCCGCATCGCCACAGGGCTACCGAAGTACGCCAAGGTCGAAGACCTGTACGGAACGGGTCTACTTCTTCCATTGGCTGACTACGTAGAGCCTGCACTGCAAGCTCAAAATGAGCGCCTCAAGCTAACCCATGCGGGAAGAGCCATCAGAAGCGAGCTAGGTCTAAGCAACGAAGACTTACCTCGAATTCTACCCACCATTCCACCATGGGAAGATATTACCGTAACAGACAATCGGCCGCTTCCAAAACATATGAACCAAGCCTCGGACAAACAGAGAAGGGCTTACTACGCTCAGCGGCATATTGAGTACCTCGAAAGTATACCTGACGAAGAACACATCATCTACACGGATGCCTCATGCACTCTAGAAGGGTCCAACACGGGGGCATTTTTCAACCTGAGAACAGGGGAAGCATCCTCATTCTCTATTACGCATTCTTGCTTGTTGCCCGAAGCAGCCGAAGGGCTAGCTATTTCGGAAGCTCTAGCCCACTACACTAAAACAGGATCGTCGCCCAAAGCTATTCACATATTCACGGATTCGCAGCAAGTGATTCAAACACTACAAACCCGCAGTAAGCTACCAGCATACGCCAGGCACATCCTGCAATATGCCGCCCAACTTCAAGAACGATCCATCCGGGTAAGAATTCATTGGATTCCTGGACATACCAATATACCGGGGAACGAGCTAGTTCATCAACGAGCCTTGCAGCATCAAAGCAAGGAACAACTCGAGGATGACAGCTCGAATCAGACCGCAACGCATATCCAAGTCGACACCCATGAAGCCAACTACCGAGCAAAAGTCCAGCGCCGGCGAACCTTAAGGGCTAAGTTAGCGGAAGCTACAAAATACGATGCCCCGCCACCAAGATCCACCCGCCTCTACGAGGTCACACTCAGAAGATTGCAAACACGAAGCTTCCCAACAATCCCAGTGCTTCACAAGAGGTACCCGACAAAATATTCTGACCCCAACTGCGACCACTGCCACGCGCCAGCAACGACGGAGCATATCCTCTGGGAATGCCCAGTTCACGAATCAAGTCGAGCTGCTTTTATGAAAAAAGCCCAACGTACGCTGCCCCACCTACAGCAAGACATGGAGGAAACTACCCTCTGGATACTCGAAGATCCCCTCATCAGAGCCAGGCTGAATATAGGGTGCAATGCCTTCCGCACAACAGCCATCCCCTGCCGAGCAATAGCAAGCTCACCAGCTTGAGAAGATCACCTGTTATCCCTCCTTCTTTTTTTATACCGTGGTGCTGAAGCCAACAAGCGAGAGCACGTTGTACATAGTGAAATAAAGTTTTCAATCAATCAATCAATCGATAATTTCTTGGGTTGATGGTGAAGCCGCCTCTTCCGCTTCTACTTCATCCATTAAGTCATGGATGTCCTGTCGTTTTGGCGTGGCGCCTATCACTGTGGCATAAGTGCGCACACAATCTTGCCGTTCGTGACCGGAAGCGCGGCATGTGGTGCATCGCGGCGTTCGGCAATCACGACGGTTATGCCCTTTCATTCGACAGCGCAGGCAGTTTGGTGCTTTGCCTGGCACCACTACCAATACTGCTCCTCCTTGAAACTTAGCAACTCCTCCGCAGTGATGCCCTCTCGAAGGGTCATACGAGCAACGCGGGTTGTCGACTCGGCCTGTTCAAATCCTGGTACGCTCCACTCCTCTAGCTTGACTTCTTTCACGTCACCGTACTCACTCAACACGTTTCGAACGGCCTCGTTAGGCACGTCGAAAGGTACCCAGTGTACTTTCACTGTAAGCTCCTGCTTCACAGGGTCAATCACAGCACAGTATCGCCCTTTCACCTGAATTCCACCACTGCTCAAAAGCATCTTTTTTCGCTTCTGAAGTACGTAGCTTGAGTATCAAAACATGACTCATTTGGTAGGGCCCAATGCCACTCACCTCTTTGATGACACCCAGTTCATCCAGTGGTGCTCGGAAATCTTCAATCCTGTAGGGTCTTCCTCCGACGTCACAATGCAGAAAAACACATGGTTTCATTCTTTCATCCTTCGGCAAAGTGGGCAGAACAAATTTGTAGCCCGCGGGCGGGCCAGAACATCGAACACCGCGGCCAGACGCGGCCGCTGAAACGCCTTAAGGCTGGTTCACGCTAGCGGCACGGCGGCTCGCCGTTTGCTGTTTGCCGTTCTCAGGCCGCCGTGCGCGGGCTGTTTCGTTCGCGCACGTCTGCCGTTCTTTGCCGTTCGGAGAATAGGTCCGAGACCCATTTTCGTGCCGTTTTCCGTTTACCGGAAAGCGACGTGGCCAATCAGCGACGGAGGAGCTCCATCGGTGAGCCGCGTCGACTGCTGTCGGCTTTCCCGTCGCCCGCGTCTGCTGCGGGACGCTTCGAGCTGCTTGCTTCTTGCTCGGCGGTTCTCACGCTAAAAGTGCAAATGTCGTCCGCGTCGTTGCCCGGCATCGTTCCAGCAGTTAAAAGAGCGTTTTAGTTTGTCTGGTATTGAAAAACGTGCAGCGTTAAGCCAAATAACATGTCAAGAAGCTGGCGCCTGGACAAGTGGCGCTAGCCATCCAGGATTAGAAACTAGCAAACGCGTAATTTATGCCCTCCGAGATTCCGGAAGCGCCCATCGCCTTTCGCTAAGCCTACAACATCGATTATTTGAGTGTGGCGCTCCAAAACGGTGCCGAATGGATTCGAACACACTGTTGTCGAAGCCTAAGGACATGAGTCTAAAGCGAATGGAAGCATCAGTTCGGAGCTTACAAGCTACTGAGCGCACGGCGGCCGCTTGATAGATTCGAGGTGATCAACAAGTGGATTCGGAAGTGCAGCCATGTTTTTCGGAGGCGCGAATGCCTCGGCGGCGGAGCTTGCCGTGCACTTTGAACAGCTCTCTCGCGGGCGGCGGCGGCCGACGGTCTACGGCACCGCGCCGCAGGCTTGCCGCCACCGTGAACCAGGCATTACACGGAGCAAGCCATGATGCGTCCGCACACCAAGCTTGGCGCCTTGGCGAGATTAGACTCCTACGCCACGGTCACATACTCTGTAGGCATTACAAACGCGCCTTTTATATCTACCACTGCCCTCTCACAGTGTTCTTGCCATAGGTCGGCGAACTCACTCATGAGTCGACTCACTCAGACTCACTCAGACTCAGATCAAGCCGTGAGTCTGAGTCTGAATGAGTCCGGGTGAGTAATCTTATTCCGAGTTTGAGACATTTATAACTCCTGA
>JALIZH010011617.1:0-18722 GCA_030522465.1 Rhipicephalus appendiculatus | reverse complement strand
TCCTTGTACAGACTGTCTCATCCGGGGATTAGAGCGCCACCCAAAGACTGGTGACGGCAAGATTTGTCTGGCCGGGCGTAAATCGGGACGTCCGACGCTGGGCACGTGAATGTGTAGCTTGCCAGCGCTCTAAGATACAACGCCATACCTCGACAGCACTGGGAACACTCCCCACTCCGGATTCTCGCTTTGATCATGTTCACCTGGACATCGTCGGCCCGCTGCCACCCTTCCACGAAAAGGCTTACCTGCTGACCTGTGTCGACAGGTCACACCCGCTGGGCGGAGGCCATCCCTATCGCGGACATCACTGCCGAGACGGTTGCGAGTGCTTTCCTGTACCACTGGGTAGCCCGTTTCGGGGTGCCTTCCACGATAACAACAGACCGCGGCCGACAATTCGAATCAGCCCTTTTCACTGCCGTCAGTCAGCTCATGGGCACCTCACGCATACGCACGACGGCGTACCACCCCATGAGCAACGGCATGGTGGAGCGCTTTCACCGGCAGCTGAAGGCTGCGCTCACGGCAACCGAGGAACACAACTGGGTGCAGGCCCTCCCACTCGTTCTTTTGGGTATAAGGTCCACCTTGAAAGAGGACATTGGCTGCAGCGCCGCTGAGCTGGTCTACGGCACGACACTCAGGCTGCCGGGAGAGCTCATTGCGCGCGGCTCAGAGGAGGCATCCATAGATTGCAGCGGCTATGCACTTCGCCTACGCAACGTCATGAGCAAACTGCGCGCGGTACCTCCACGGCCCCCAGGGTCGCGTGTGGTGCACGTCAACCCACAGCTCACATCGTGCCCATATGTGTTTGTACGACACGACGCGGTTCGGCGACCTCTTCAGCCACCCTATGATGGGCCGTTTCAAGTCCTCCGCCGGGGCAACAAACAATTCACAATCAAGAGAAGCGGCCGTGAGGAGGTTGTGTCGTTGGACCGCATCAAGCCAGCACACATGGACCGTGACGACGCCGTGTTGCCTCCACTAAGGGAATCATCGCCAGGACCCCCAGATCCAATGCCAGCCCAAGTCCACGAGGTGCCCTCCCGGCTGACGCACAGCGGGCGGCTATCAAGAGCACCCACTCGCCTGGACTTTCAACTCCGTTCGGCAACTCACTAAGGGGGGAGTGCTGTGGCGGCAGCCAAGCCAAGCCGCCAGGCAGCGCCACCCTCCGCTGGTCTCCGGAACCTCCAGAGAAGCCGAATAAAACCACTTGATGTTTGGGATCCACACCGCGCGGTTGTGTCTGCTTCTCCCGCGCGTACACGCGTCCCAACAAGGGCTTCGTGGGGAGGCGCCGTGTGTTTCACACTAAAGGTCAACTAAATAGAACTTGCTTGGGGTTACAAATCCTGGTTAATAAATTGTATTGCGCGGGATTAAAGTAAGAAAGAAAAAAAACGTGACAGCATATATTTATTAGATATAAAAAGGAATTTCGCCTGTGCATTGATAAGCGCTAGGTGGTTGATCTCGCTAAACAGCTTTTGCATAAGCCTAGCGCTTCTCCGATACGATCCAAACGTCAGCGAAAGATTTGTCACATAAATCAGATAGACGTACTTTCTTTCCTTCGCTATCGGTCACTCCACGTTGATTGCAAAAGGGAACACAGCAGTGTTGCGGCATCTTGATCACCGCTAATAAAAAAATTGGCCGCGTATCTGCGTGCTTCGCTGCAAATGTCGTCGAAAGACGATAGTCTTGTGCCGACTGCACTGCATGAGCGGCATGAGTACCACAATTTAATAGCTGGGCTAGCCGCTGGGCTCGTTTTTCGGACGTTTTCCGGGCGCGCTTAGACGGACGCCGGCGTTTCTCCGCTGAAATTTGGTCGTCGGTCTCTTCTCTGCGTTCTCTGATCATGTCTTGTAGAGTGGGTCGTATTTCATCAAGCGGCCATATATGTTTTGCCTTGCCTGAGACAGCGCTCTTCTACGATGAATCAGCCGCATCTGGCTGGCATTGATAAAACAGAAGAGGACGCCATCTACAGCGCTACCGGGGAACATCGGCTTGTGTTGATGTTCCCCGGTAGCGCTGTAGATGGCGCTACCGTGTAGACCACAGCCAGCCACAGCGTCGAAGTTAAATCACTGGGCGGAGACTTGTTTTGTACACAGCAGCGCCGCGTAATAAACACTAGGATCTTTATAATTACGTATCTATAGATTTTGTTTTAAAGGAACACTGTGAATAGTACTAAGGTATTGATGTTGTGCCTCAGGTATGCGTAATATTTGATTTTTAATTGCCCACGCTCACCCGTATGAACACATGCTTCTTGGTCAAGATTGGAGGTCGTAAGGCAGGTGGTTAAAGTTTGGCCAGCTAGCTGAATCGTGTGACGTGCCGACAAACAGACAGACAGACAGACAGACCAAAATTTTTCCGTTTAGGTATCCCAAGAAAGACTATCGTCTTTAAAATAAATAAGAATGACACGTGTTCCGCTGCCGCGTTCACGACGGAGTACGGAAAAACATGTGCGCCGTGCGTCCGCGCGCGGTGTCGTCTGCTCAGTCTGACATAACCAAGATGGCGCCGGCGATTGCTACGGCGCCAACCAGATGGCGCTGCCAATTTCGCATAAGGTTAAGTTTTTTCGGCATGATAAGTTTTTTCTGCATGATTCGAGCTTGCTTTTATATGAGTACATAAGCCACTAGATTGAAGCTTAATTGGGGTTACAACTTTGTACTGTTTCTTGTGCGACAGTCGCCTGCCTTTTTTTTTCGGCCACCACGTGACTGAAGGGTGCACAAGTGCTTTGAAGCATACTGGCGGAGTTTTGTGGTACCTTTTGGCTTTGAGTGTATGTAATCCGAAGTGTGAACGATCTAGCCATGGTCAAAAAGACCGTAAGTGTTCAGGGTGCGGAATGGGATGGAAATAGAGGTTTGTGCGGATGACAAGACAGAACCAGCTGACGCCAAGTGTAAGCAATGTGAGTTAGAGGCGAAAATGGAAATAATGATGGCTGCCCAGAATAAGCTCATGGTAAGAATCGCCGAGGTGGAGAATGCGTTGGCGACCGAGCGAGAAAAAACGATGGCTATGGGAGAAAGGCTTAAGTCAGCTGAGGAAGGGTTAGCGAAGGCAGTCATGGTGGACAAGGAAGCAAGCGACGGCGGAAACATGAGGGCATCAACCCCCATAATGGGAGACGCGAAGGGGGAAACAGGTTTGAGGAAGACAGGTGCAGGGGTCACAGGACCCAGTTTCCGCGAGGTGGTTTTGGGAATGGGAGGGAGCAAAACAGCGGCGGTTCCCCGAGCTGGTGACCGAGGCAGTGGCCAGGTGCGAGACAGTCCAGCAGAAAAGTCGGAGCACGTGATAATGGCCGGGGACTCGAATTTAGCTAGATGCGCAGAAGCAGTCAAGGAAAGGGTGAGAGGCGACAAACGAGTTTTAATAGGGACGTTCCAGGGACATAGGCTGGGATCAGTGATGAGACAAGCTAGCTCAAAACTCGCAGCTAAAGCTAATGGACGTAACCTCGTGGTAATTGCGGGAGGTCTAAACGACGTCTTGAATGAAGAATCAGCTGAACTAGCGACCACATTGGCGAAAGGGGTCGATGACATGCGCGCCATTTCCCCTCAGGTGCAGATAGTGGTATGCACAATACCGGAGGTACCGGTGCGTGACGGCAACCTGCAAAGAGCGGTTGTCGACGCAAACAAAGAGATATGGCAGATGAGTCGAGAGAAAGGCATCGAGGTAGTGGAAATAAACAGAGAGGTGCACAGGTGGGGTGGTTTTCGAAGAGACGGGATACACTTCAATAGGAGGCTTGGTCATGAGGTGGGTTGGCGACTTGCAGGACGCGCAGTAGCTTTTTTGGGGGGCACGCGGGCCCTTCGGTGTCCAGGGTAGCGCGTAATGATGACAACAACCAGGGGGGACTCTGTGACAGGTAGTATAGCGAAAAACCAGAGAAAAGGTAAAAGAAGGGAGAAGGCGCGTGTCGCAATTGGTTACATTATCATGCAGGGTGGCAGAAAAAAAGGCAAAATGGTTAGAGATTGAGGGACAGTTAAACAAGGAACAGATAGGTGTTTATGCGGTTACAGAAACACACCTTAGAGACTTGGAAGAGCCACCACATATTGACAATTATATTTGGGAAGGATGTAACAGGATCATATCAGAAAGGAGAGGTGGGGGTGTTGGAATGCTAATTCATAGCAGAGCAAAATGGGATAGAGTGAAGCAAACGTGTTCAGAGCACCTATGGGTTTCGGGCACAGTAGGTGGAAAGAAAACGTGGCTAGGTGTAGCTTACTTGTGGACGGGGAATAACTGCAGAGAAAAGAATCTGGAGATAGTGAAATGCATAAGCACCGATATTAAAGAATTTGGTCATGATGCCGAAATAATCCTTCTAGGGGACATGAATGCTCACATACATGACCTTGACGGATATTCAGACTCCAATGGCAAGTTATTGCTAGATCTCTGCGAGCAACATAGTCTTGAAATAGTTAACGCGGGGCCTAAGTGTGAGGGACAGATCACGTGGGAAGTCGGAAACAGGCAATCGAGCATTGATTATTGTCTCATGACAGAAGGAATCTATGACAAACTTAGAGAGGTGAGAATAGACGAGGAAGGCATTAACAGCTTGGGTAGTGATCATAAACGCATAACATTACAAATGGGATATAAAACTGAAAATAAGAACCTAGATTCAAGCATTGGCAGCTCGTATTTAAATGAGAAACAAATAACAAATATAGCCACAAAAGTCGAGGAAGAAGTAGACAAACTGCCAGGCAAAGACTGGAAGTATAGTGAGCTGCTACATGTAATCACGAAGGAAATAGAAAAAGAGAAGAAAACTATTTCTTGCAAAGGAAAGAGAAAGACAAAAAGTTGGTGGAACAAAGAAATCCGGGATGCGATCGAGAAGCGACGTGAGGCATCACGGCAGCACAGACAGGCAAAAAAGGAGAAGCGGCCACAGGATGAAGTCAACCAAGTATGGGAAAGTATATTTAGAGCAAAAATCCATTGTGAAGAAATTAGTCGAGGCAAAAAATTGAAGGCGAAAGTGAACGCTGGATGACAGAGATTCGCGAAAAGAAGAAGGCCGCACCTAGGATATTTTGGAGCCACCTAAAAGCACTAGGTAGGAAGTCTGTCGCAGTGCAACAACATATGGTAGATGAAGGAGGAAATCAATTGGAAGGGTATGAAGCGCTAGGTTACATCCGAAAGGTAACAGCCGATTCGTTTAAAAAGGTCGCCCAGGGGATTCCCCCTGGTGAGTAAAAGTATGCAGGAGAGCACAACCGAGGAAGATGTAGTACTTGAGAATTTCAATTGGAAGAAGGCCGAAGGAAAAAATTCCTAAGCGCACTACTCCGGGCTTAGATGGGGTTCCCGTCAGCCTCATTAACGAACTAGGACATAGCACTAAAGAAGCACTGCTGAAAGCCGTAGAAAAGTGCTTACAGGAGAGGGAAATACCAGACAGTTGGCGAAAAAGTAGAATGAACTTAATCTATAAAGGCAGGGGAGAAAAGGATAACATTCGCTCGTATAGACCGCTAACCATTACATCGGTACTATACCGGTTGGCGATGCAGGCAGTAAAATTAAAAATAGAAACGTGGGTAGAGCAAAATGATATTTTGGGAGAACTCCAGAATGGATTCCGAATCGACAGGCGGTTAGACGATAACCTGTTTGTTCTTACATAGTGTATAGAAATATCAAAAATAGAAAACAGGCCCTTATACGTAGCTTATCTAGACATCACCGGGGCATATGACAACGTTAATCAGGAAATTTTGCGGGATATATTGAAGGAAGTGGGCATAGGTGACGACTGTATACAGCTTTTGAGGGAAATATACCGAGAAAATACAGTTTGTGTAGAATGGGAAGGAATAAGCAGCAAGGACAGCGTTGACATTAGCAAGGGGCTGAGACAGGGATGTCCTTTGTCCCCGCTGTTATTCATGCTGTACATGGTGAGGATGGAAAAGGCGCTAGAAGGTAGCAACATTGGATTTAATTTGTCGCACAAACAGGCCGGCGCGATGGTTGAGCAGAAGCTTCCAGGTCTATTTTACGCTGACGATATTGTCTTATTTGCTGACAGTCAAGATGATATACAGCGGCTGGCAGATATATGCGGAAGGGAAGGCGAGGCTCTAGGACTAGGTTTTAGTGCAACAAAATGTGGATTGATGGTATTGAATGATCACGAAGACCATGCGGTCTTAATACAGGGTCAAGAAATACCGAGGGTAAGCGAGTACAAGTACCTCGGAGTGTGGGTAAATGAGGGGGGATAAATATATGGAGGTACAAGAGACAGCATCGGTAACAAAGGGAAAGAGGAATGCTGCAATCATGAAGCACAGAGCGTTATGGGGATACAATAGGTACGAGGTGCTTCGAGGGCTGTGGAAGGGTGTGATGGTTCCGGGGCTTACATTTGGGAACTCAGTGGTGTGCATGAAGTCAGAGGTGCAATCAGGAATGGATGTAAATCAAAGGAACTGTGGGACGCCTCGCGTTGGGCGCTCACGGGAAGACAACAAATGAGGCTGTAAAGGGTGATATGGGATGGACAGGTTTTGAAGTGAGGGAAGCTCAGAGCAAAATTAGATTTGAAGAGAGGCTGAGGAAAATGAAGGAGAGTAGATGGGCAGGGAAGGTTTTCAGGTATTTGTATAGAAAAAGCGTCGACACGCAGTGGAGAAAAAAGAACTAGGAGGCTCACCAGTAAATATACGGCTAGCAGTGTGGGCGACATGGCAACAAGGAGCATTAAGCGAAAATGTCAGAGAGGCGGAGAGGACTTATTGGATGACAGCGATGGAAAAGAAGCCGGCTCTCAGTGACTACCGAAAGGGAAAAAACGAAATAAGGAGGGAGAGGTTTTATGATAATTCAAGGGGAAGCGCTTTACTGTTTGAAGCAAGGTCGGGTTGGCCTTAGAACGCGTAGCTATAAAGCGAGATTCTGTAACGAAGAAGAACAATGTACATGCTGTGGGGGGAACTAAGGAAACGATGGAACATGTACTGATTGAATGTGGCGATATCCACCCAGATATATGTGTGGGCACGAGTCTACATGAAGCCTTGGGTTTTAGGGACAACAACGGAAAGCTGAACACGTCCGCGATAGAAATAAGTAAGAGACGGTTAGAGTATTGGTGGCAGAAAAGTAGAGATAAAGGACAAAAATGAAGAATGGGAAAAATAAGGTCATTCTGCCTTAAGAGGCAGAGAGATGGACCGTGAATTTATATTTTTCTTTGCTATAATAACATAGATTTAATCATTGTAGATAAGGCATTAGGCCAACACAAAAAGAAAGTTTTTTTCGAGCCTGGTGGCAGACATGTCAGCGCCCCGTTATAAAGGGGACGCTCATAGCATCCATCCATCCATCCAGGTCTATTACGGAAGAGGTGCTGGGTGCATTTCGTGAAAGTCTATTGCAGATAGACTGGACCGATGTAACAAAAATTGTAGAAGCAGACGATGCTCACGATAAATTTCTTGCTATTTTCAAACGAACATATCACGTGCATTTTCCGCTTAAAAGAACGTAGATTAAACCATAAAATACGAAAACCTTGGATAACGCCCGAGTTGCGTGATCAAATGAAAAAAAAAAGATAAACTTTACGAAACCTTTCTGCGTACACGTTTAACAGAGGATCTAGCGGCCTTCAAGAGCTATCGCAACAAACTTGCAAAATATGTTTACGGTCCGCGAGGAACACACTAGGAGCTTTTGGCTTGTACGTATGCTTCTTTACGTTACCGTGTTACCGGATACCGGAAGGAATCTGCACATGCGCGGGCCTTTGCGGAACGTAAACTTTTACGGAACGCAAACCACTCGCCGGATAGGCTTTACGTTTTCGGCCCTATCTCGCAAATCCACCTTCGTTCGTGGGTACTTGCCATATCCGCATTACGGAGACTCAAGCCATCGAGTCAAAATAAGCCGAAGTGCGAGCGCCAACAGCGATCACATTCTGCCAGCCGGATTACAAAAACTAGAGTGGCCTAGAACACCGAAGCTGCCGAAGCCGTAAACTTGCGAACCCTAAAACCCCAGACAGGCTGGATAGGTGGCGCCATCTAGCGGGGCCAAGATGAACCATGCAACCAACAAAACTGTTATTGCAGAAACATCGTGCATGCTACTTCTGGTGCAAATACCTCGCAGCGGCATTATTACGAATTGAGTTAACTTTTTCATCATTTTTTACTTCAAAAACATTAGGCGAAAACGTGTTCATGACTGTGGTTGCACGAAGGGTCACAAGATGTCGACACCATCGTCCGGTAATCTTGTATTTCTTCACCTCTTTGCACATGCGAGGATACTGTACACGATAAAAAATCTCTCATGATTTGGCCGCAGTGGTGATTCAATCTTATTTAAGTTAAATATAGTTTAAAAGCAGTTATCATCACCATTTAGGTTTTGCGCAAACGTAAAGGTATACGTTTGCGCATGTACGTAAACGTTTACGTATCGGCCCTAAAACTTTGAAAAACACGCGTTCCGGTAACACGGTAAACGCAATCCGGTAACACGGTAACGTTAAAAAGTATACGTACAAGCTAAAAGTCCCTATTAGGGGATTTTAGCTTGTACGTATACTTCCTTACGTTACCGTGTTACCGTATACCGGAAGGAATCTGCGCATGCGCGGGCCTTTACGGAACGTAGACTTTGTACGGAACGTAAACTACTCGCCGGATAGGCTTTACGTTTGCGGCCCTACCTCGCAAACCACCTTCGTTCGTGGCTACGCGCGATATTCAGTTTGCGGAGACTCCTGCCGCCGAGTCAAAATAAGCCGAAGCGCGAATGCGAATTGCGATCACCTTGTTTCAGTCGGGTTACCGAAGCTAGAGTGACGTAAATGACGTAAACGTGAGACATACGAGACTAGCAGTGGACTGGGCGACCTCCACTCATTTTGTGCCAGTGCATACTGAGGATGCCACCCGCATAGGTGGCGAAACGTCTATGTAATTTTTGTTATATTTTGTTATGTTAAGTCGGAGTACATATTTTTAATCATGAACTCACCCGGCTTTTGGAACATTTTTGCACGTGAGAGGCAGTAGCGTAAACTTTTGTGCGCTACAAGTAAACAAAATCGACGAAGAAAATGGTACGGGACAACACAAGCGCGAACTAACAACTGTTTATTTTCACAGGATCATGACAAAATATATACACACAAAGAAGGGGAACACAAAAAAAAACCAAAAAAAAAACACACATGCGCAAGAACTGTATCAAGAGAGGATCTATGCTTAATCCGGTACCCACGTATCTCTAGGTCTGTTAGCCCCCTACGTGGGTACCGGATTAAGCATAGATCCTCTCTTGATACAGTTCTTGCGCGTGTGTGTTTTTTTTTTGTTGATGTTTTTGTGTTCCCCTTCTTTGTGTGTATATATTTTGTCATGATCCTGTGAAAATAAACAGTTGTTAGTTCGCGCTTGTGTTGTCCCGTACCATTTTCTTCGTCGATTTTGTTTACTTGTAGCGCACAAAAGTTTACACTATGTACAACCAACTGGACCCCTACCCCCCCTGGCTCTTCGAGAGAGTAGCGTAGCCAGAAATTTTTTTCGGGGCGAGGGGGGGGGTTCAACCATACTTTATGTATGTTCGTGCGTGCGTTTGTATGTGTGCGTGCATATATACGCAAGCAAAACTGAAAAATTTCGGGGGGGGTTTGAACCCCCCAACCCCCCCCCCCCCCTTGGCTACGCCACTGGTGAGAGGCCAAAAGCGCCTAAAGCCCCCCGACAGACTGGACAGGTGGCGCCATCTAGCGGGGTCAATGTGAAACAGGCAAGCACAAAATTGCTATTGCAGAAACATCGCGCATTTTACTCCTTGCGTAAATTCCTTGCAGTGAAATAATTATGAATGAGTTGCCTTTTTCATCACTTTCTCCCTCAAACACTAGATGATAACAAACGTGTTCATGAATGTGGTTGCACGAAGCGTCACAAGATGTCGACACCATCGTCGCTAACCCGATATTTTTGCGCCCTTTTTTGTAAACCGAGATGCTGCTGTACACGCTAAAAACCTCTCTTAATATTTTGCCCAAGCGATTATTCAATCTTATCTAAATCAAGTATAGTTGAAATGCAGTTATCATCACCAAATGGTGGTTTGCGCAAACGTAAAGGTTTACGTTTACGCACGCACGTAAACGTTTGCGTATGAGGAGCTAAAACTTTTCTGCAGCATGCGTTCCGGTAAGACGGTAAACGCAATCCGGTAACCGGTAACTTGGAAACGTAAAAAAGTGTACTTCCAAGCTAAAAGCCCCTACTATCAATTTACACGTATCTTGTCGTTCCTGGCAATCATTCCGACGTTTTATGGGCTAGATTAAACACGCTCCTTCATCGCGGTCACACTACCGCCCCTGTTTCCGATCTGAAAGTTGATTAATTTTAATACGTGGGGTTTAACGTCCCAAAACCACGATATAATTATGAGAGACGCCGTAGTGGAGGGCTCCGGAAATTTCGATCAGCTGGTGTTCTTTAACGTGCACTGACATCGCACAGTACACGGGCCTCTACCATTTCGCCTCCATCGAAATGCGACCGCCGCGGCCGGGATCGAACCCGCGACCTACGGGTCAGCAGCCGAGCACCCTAGCCACTGATCCACCGAGGCGGACCGAGCTGAAAGTTAACGGCAAAGATGTAGATGGGTCAGAATTGGCTGAACACATTTAAAGGGACTGTCTACCGCTCGGAAAAAAGGTTCTCATTGTGGCGAAAATGAGGAAATCGTACATCACATCGGCGGCAACGATCATGCGTTTGTCCCATTAAAAAGGAATTATAATTTTAATTAGATGTGGAAAGTCGACAAAGAATGACCGCTAGCGTCACCCAACAGCGATGTGGTTCAATCTACTGGCAGGACAAGAAATCCTTGCAGGCAGACTAATTTTGCTTAAAAACTAACATGTATAACTTGAAATTGTACTTTACGCACTTGAGTCAGCTTTAGGTTGCGCCAGAGAGTAATTTCTGCTTTTTTTCTCACGCGTTCGAAGAGGCGCCTGGTGGCGCTGCCGGCGGCGCGTTCGCCTGTCTGCACGCTACAGTGTACTAGAGTGGTACTGCATGCCTACGGCGGAGAAACGCGAGCACTGCGTCCGGCGGTGTGGAATTTTCGAACCGTACCCGTGAGTCCAACGTAATCTAGTAACGTTGCGCGAGTCCTCAAGCGTACGGTGTACCCCTCAGTATTCACCGAGGTTCTACATTACCATCACGTTCCGCTTCACCAAGGCGTCCATGCTGGCTCTCATATCGCATATGCAACACAGAACACCTAAACATAACAGAAAGACAGCATGCAGGGACCTTCTGTTCTTTTGTGAAGCACGTCTCATGTTCGCTTTAGTAGCACATTTGGCATGAGTGGAGCCACCAGTTTGTTTCACAACGCCGGCGTACCAGTGTTGCTGGAACAGACCAACTTTTCCGCTCGACTGCGGTGGTTTTTCAGGCTGTCTAAACAAAGCTGGAAGAAACCGTGGTAATAATACTTTATCTGGCAAATTGCGTGCTTTAAACGACCACTACAGTATTTGTTTTATTATTAAACAAAGCTTGATGAAGTCTCAAAAAACTGCACGTGGTTTCAGTTTTCGATTTTCACCGGCACTGCAATCGTCATCGCCTCCACCAATCAGTGTTGTGGGCACTCATCACACCACTGGAAGAAGACCGAACGCAGATCGAAAAATTCTGTTTTAAAAATTTCTACTCACTTTCCAGAGAAACCACTGCAAGGTTGGACACCTCAGACGGTACGCTTTTTTATTGCGATACAAAACAGAAGAGCGATGAAGGACGGTAGACAGTCCCTTTAATAATTTTTTTCACTCATATGATTACAACCGGAAGTGCGGATGATGCTTGCGAGTAGGTTAAAAATCGAAATGTTCAGACATTGTACTTATCTCCTATCACCGCCCACTAAGTCTCGTCAACAATGAAAGGTATAAGAAATAGTACCAGTTGTGATGTTGACGGAATTCAAATACGCCATGTTAAAGAACTTTCTGATGTTATCGCTCCTATTTTAGCACACATTTTTAATGTCTGTTAACGAAGTTTGTTTTTCCTGTCAATATGCAAGTGGCAACAGTGACGGTACTTTATAAAAAAGGTGATCGAAATGATTTAGGTAATTATAGACCGGTCTCGATTTTGCCTGTGTTCTCAAAGGCCTTTGAAAAGGTTCTACATACGCGAATTTCAAGTTTTATTGATAAGCACAATTTACTTACGCCTGCTCAGTGTGGATTTAGAAAAAATAAATCTGCTGAACTAGCGCTTCTGGAGCAAAAAGAGTACATACTTACAAAATTCGAAGAAAAGGCACTCGTTCTTGGCGTTTTTATCGATTTTTCCAAGGCCTTTGATTTAGTTAATCATAAAATACTTCTAAATAACTTACACTGCTATGGTATTCGAGGCCAGGCCCTATCGCTTATGGACTCTTACCTATCCAGCAGACAAGTTGTATGCATAAACAACTCTTTCTCCAGTGTGCAACCTGTGCTATGGGGAGTGCCGCAAGGCAGTATTTTGGGACCACTATTATTTAACATATATCTTAACGATATTACAAATATTTCCAACGAGGCCAAATATATCATATATGCCGATAATACCAGTATATTCTTCTAAAGGGCATGACATTAACGAGCTTACAAGAACTTGTAACAAAACGGTGAAAACGCTAGAAAGATGGTCAGCAGCAAATGCTATGCGTATTAACGAAAACAAAACAAAAGCTGTTATATTTCGAGCTAAGAACAAAATAATTCGATCTCACCAAGATATAACACTGAGTACTCGCACTATTGATATTGTTGACCATTTTAAATGTCTTGGCACAATTTTTTCCGAGAACATGACCTGGGATTACCATGTGGGATATGTCTTGCAAAAATTAGCTCAGGTGACAGGTGTAATAGGTCGATTTCGATATTTGCTTCAAAAAAAATTAAGCTTTTGCTATATCATTCACTTTTTAACCTCTCGTTTAAACTATTGTTAATTGGTATGGGGTACAACGACGGCTACTAATGTTGATAAAATATACATGGTTCAGAAAAAATGCATTAGGGATATATTTAATTGCTCATTTTGTGGCATCCACTAGACCCTTATTTTGTAGCTCAGGAATAATTAAGGTGCACCAGCTATACAACTATACATTGAGCAAAAAATTCAGATCGGAAACTCTTAGGCACATAAGAAATCTACGCAGTCTAGCCAACCTGCGTGCAAGAAATCTAAACTACACCACCCGTCATGAAGTGGAAGGTTGATATAACACGGTTAAACTCCGGCAAACAGCGCTTGTCCTACACTCTTCCAGCTCTTCTGAATCACTGTGACCTGAGAGGTTTTGACTTATTCCACTGATTATATCACGATATCCATGAATTATTTGCAGAGATATAATACTTCATCTTCAAATCAATAGCACATTCAGTTACATGTTTTTCTCTCAGTCCCAAAACAAAACTCTTAGACATATATTTGCTTTTATCAATTGTATGTAGGCATTTCTAGGGTTGTACACTCTTAGAAAAAATGTTAGTAAACAGTTAGTAAACGAATGCCTTTACTAGTTTCCAGCGTATTTTACTACCTTCGCGGCATCCCTTTACTAGCTGCTGGCTAGTAAAGGGATGCCGCGAAGGTAGTAAAATACGCTGGAAACTAGTAAAGGCATTCGTTTACTAGCCAGCAGCTAGTAAAGCTAGTAACTTTTGCCGCTACTAACCAGGGAAGCTTTCTTGGTGTTTTTAACTAAGTAACTACTAAGCCATCTACGTTGCCAGATCTTTCGTAGATCAGATCAGATCAAATAACTTTATTAGGCGCCCTGCGAATTGGTGGGATGGGCCTGGATCCCGCCTAGGCTTCGGCCAAGGGTTGCTGGCCCTTGGCGGCTTCCTCGGCTCGCTGGACGGCCCAGAGTTGTTGCTCCAGATCCGAGCTGAGCAACGCAGACTCCCAGCGCGCGCGGAGGCTGTAGATGCCGCAATATTTTGCCGTAATCGTGACACTCGTAAGCAAAATTTAGGCAAATTTAAATTTTATAGACTACCTTGGACTAGAAGTTTCGTGCTACGTGATGGTACACATATAAGCAAAAAGAAGGCCACACGATGATGTGTAGAAAACATCAATTATTCTTCTAAATTCTATGGCTGCTAACCGTACACGGTGTGTGATCCTAAAGTAGGAGCATAAATAGCCTTCAAGCTGCTGCTAGAGTAGAAATAGGCTATGTCGAAGTCTTGAAATTCTGTGTGTGCGTTTGTGTGTTATCGTTTGTGATCCGTTCATATACCCATATGACCACATATGATCATATGAGCAGGATCATATGTGATCATATGAGTATGTATACCCATATGATCATACTCATATGATCACATATGAGTAGGATGTGATCATATGAGTATGTGATCCATTCTCTTTGACTAATGCGCACTTACCACGGTAACTGAAGCAGTTAATGTACGAGGACAAGTCACCTCATTTTTTTATCCTATACTTTTGTAATAGAATCATCTTGATATGACAATGCACATATAACAAAATAGTCGTAAACCTCTATATGACTAATTGTAGTCCATTAGAGGTAAATACGGTTAATAAGTTGCTAGCGTGGTTACTAATAATTTAGTAATGGACTAACCATTCGAGTCAGCCCTATTCACTAACTAACTAGGTAGTAAATTTTGCTAACCGGCATTTTACTACCTTCACTTACTAAGAGGCTAGTGCTTTTGTGACAAGTGAACGGTTAGTATTTAGTTAGTGAATATGCTGACCTTTTTTTTTCTAAGAGTGTAGTCTAATAGTGTATAATGTTGTAACCTATATAATGTCTTTTTTATGCAGTGTATTATGTGCTTCATATTTTGTTTCTGGATGACAATCGCGTTATCGTGTTTATGTTTTCTGCACAGTGTAATAATTTTGTTTTCAATTTGTGGTTCATATATGTATTAAAATCACATCTTCAATGTGTACGCCCTGTTGTAGCGCACTGCCCGTGATGTGCCATATCGCTGTGTTTACCGCGGTGCTGCTACCGCTCCGACTTTTTACTTTGTATTTTATTTTTCTGCTTTTTTTATAGATGATTTTCCGCAGCAGCGCACGGGCGCTGCCATGTTTGATCACATGATCGCAACTGGCCTTCCCCAAGCCACTTGCCCGAGCCAACGCACTGGGCCAGCGGCCGTGGCCGTACCACACAACACAAGCTGGAAGCCAACATGGCAGCACACATGCAGACGCGACCGCCCGCTTCGATCTGAACTCGCGCTTGCTACTCGCCCACTGTCTTCACAGCAATAAATAAATGGTGAAATTATCTATCACTTCGTGTCATCTCACGCTCGGGACAAATCACCAGGTAGGTTCTGTCTTTATTATTCAGATTAGCTGTGTTTATTCAGCGATGCCTGCTAAGCCTTGTCTCCGAGAATTCGAGAATGAATCTTGAAAACACTGCAAAATACCGACGAATACATTGCTCTCGAAGCTTCAGGACTTAAATATAAAGCAAATAAATGCGTAGGTTGCGAACTTACGGGCCACACAGCGCAGGACGACGACATGATAAGTTCGAGGCGGAAGGAAAAGGTGCCGCCATGTTTACTTTTCCGGCGCTGCCGTCTGCTCGCGTTTACTCGCGTGCGCGCAGACGCTATGGGGACGCCGAGCAGACGACGCGACGCGGATGGAGACATATTGAGCAGCGTTGCCGAAGGCACTGCTGCTCGATATGTCTCAATATGCTCAATATGTCAAACAGCTTGACTGTGAACTAGTCAAGCTGTTTTAAAACACAGCTTTTTTTAGATGCGAAGCAGCTTATGGCGGAGTTCACTACGGTGGTGGTGTGCGTCCTGACCACCGTTACTGCGCATGCGCCAACCCTCTCCACGCACCTCCTCTCCTACACTCCCCTTCTCTCTCCTCTAGGCATCCCTCCCGTGGCGTTTACACCCCCCATTGCGCATGCACGTCCCCTCCCTTTCTCTCTCCTCTCCTACGCTCCCCCCCTCTCTCTCCTCGCAACGCCGACGCAGGCAGCGCCTGCCAGCGAGTTTCCTGATTGAAAAAACCGACTGCTCGCGCTGCACAACCGTTCACTGGATCTTGACCTGCAAGGTAGTGCCGGTGAGAGATTTCTCCTGTGCGTTGTTGAGCAATAAAAATTCGCCGCGTGCGCGTTAAGGGGTATTCACACGAGGGAGAAATCCTCGGGGGATAAAGGCGGAGCCAAGTGACGTGAAATCGAGGAGAAAACCCCCCCAAATGTCCCCTGCTCACACGGACGAAGCGAATGGAGGGGGGAGACCAGTGTTACCAGACGACTCTGGTGTATTGTACCGCCCGTGTCACCGGCTGCAGACAACGAAACCACCAGCGCGCCGCCGCTCCCTCTCACAGAAAGTAACAATGTGGCCAAACACCTGCACGAAAGACCGCCACATCCCCCACCGCGGGGGGATATCTGACCTGTCGGGGAAAAGGTCCCCGTCTCCTCCGAGGAGGCGCGGGGACGTCGCGCCTACTCGCTAATCCGTGACGTCTTTGTCACGTGATCCGCAATCCTCGCTTCTCCCCCGAGGAGCTCCCTCGTGTGAGTACCCCTTTAAGAGCGGACTGCGGTTATGTGTCTCCTCTCCTGCGCAACGCCGCGGTGAGCGCCAGCGTCAACGCCGCCGCCAGTGTAAGCGTTAGCGCCCGCTGCTTCGCATCTACACATGGTTCCCTTTAGCGGAAGATGGTGTAATTTTAGGGGCGAAGCTCCTCTTAGTCTAACCTTGTCCTGCGTCAGGCGTAACCGGCAGTATCTCGTGATAATGATGACGATGACGCTGATGACCATGAAGAATACGCGCGTTCCAGACCCCCTCTAGTTCCCATCGTGTGCACCGAGGAAGCAGAGCGTCCCGCAGGCGGTGTGGCCATCTATGTCAAGCAGGAAGACTGTAGTACAATAAGGCCGTCCACCACCACTACAGTCACTAGAGTCATGGCCGAGAGCATAGAGGGGCAGCTTAGCAATGGCTAGGCAGGTGGTGTCTGTCGCCCAGGTTGACTCCATTCCTTGATCTTGCTTAGATGTGCTTGCGGGGGGCTTAGTCCATCCCACCTTCCCGCGTCCTACACCCCTCCAGAGCATGCGCGTCCCCTCCACCTCTCTCTCCTCTCCAACGCTCACCCCCCTTTCTCTCCTCTAGCAATCCTCTACTGTGCGGAGCGGCGCTCGCGTCCTGCACCCCTCCAGAGCATGCGTGTCCCCTCTCTCTCCTCTCCAACGCTCACCCCCCTTTCTCCCCTCTAGGAATCCTCTACTGTACGGAGCGGCGCGCGCGTCCCCTCTCTCTCCTCTCCTACGCTCACCCCCTTTCTCTCCTCTAGGAATCCTTTCTACTCTACGGAGCGGCGTCCGCGTTCCACATCCCCACAGCGGATGTGCGTCCTCTCCTCCTCTCTCTCCTCTACGCTCACCCCCCTCTCTCCCCTCTAGGAATCCTCTACGGAGCCATATAAGAACCCCTATCCCTCCACTTCACCGACCATAAAGCCGTTATAATGAAGGGGGGACCGGAAGCCACGTCTAGCTACCATTTACGAATAAATAAAATTTCTTGTATATATACACACAGTGTTTGTCACGTCTTTGATGATGTACTGGACGAAAATTCACGGAAGGTTCACGGTTTACCGATGAACCTCCAGAGCTTCGCCCACTCATCATCATTCACTCCGTGGATATGCTGTGATGTTTTTTTTTCATAGTCCTTTCTTTCTGTACGACAGAATGAAATAAACTTGAATTTAGAGCTGGCGGTATGCAGATCTCGCAAGAGCTTGAGCGTGTTTTCTATCACACAACGCTCCTACATTTTCTTTCAATCTGAAAACTGCCCTTGAGACGCGCACGAAAAAGGGGCCCCTTTCCGTACCCACTCGCGATGTGGAACGAAAAAAAAAATTGAAGGACACTTTGTACATTCCAAAGTGTGTACGGCGAAAGCGTGTGGTCAATTCGACTGACTATACCATGTGTTTTTTTTCTTTTACACTCTCAGTGGGATAACACACAAACCGAATGTGTGCGTGTTTTCTTGTTTAATTATTTACCGCGAATCGCACCGAGACGCGAGACTAATCTTCCTCCGTTCGCATGCGTTCGTATTTTCTCGCGCCTTGCGCATCCTACAAACGCCATCCGCGTTCCAGCGCTTAAAGGGACACTGAAGCAGTTTTGAAGTCACGATTTTAATGCAAATTCGGTATCTATGACCTCTTACAACATGCCTGCGAAGGTTTTTTTCGCGATGTTCGGATTAAATAACGGCGCTATAAGCGAGCAAACTTTGGCCGAGGGAACGCCCCCCGGCGCGCGCGGAGCTCAGGGCGGAGAGAGTCACGTGGGGTGGTGACGTTGGCATCGGGATCGCGCCGAGCCGCGGTGCCTGTTTGCTTCGGTTTGTGCCTTCTTTCTGCTGCGATCTGCTGCCTAGCGAAGCATCAGTTGTGCCAGTTCGTAGGAATTTCTTGCCATTGCAGCGTTCTGTTCTTTCGATTGGAGATTTTCGCGTTCCG